>MU260511.1:92500-165000 GCA_020310875.1 Ceratopteris richardii
AAAGTCTATGATCCTTCCCTAGCAACAAGTTAGATCGGTGAGGATTAACTTTAAGAAATACCATATCATCAACTTGGAATTCAAGTGGTCTTCTCTTTAAATCATAGAACTTCTTTTGTCTTTTCTGAGCTTCTCTTATATGTTTCTTAATTTCTCCAAGTTCTTCATCCATCTTATCAAGCATTTCTTTGGATACTTCTACTTTATTTGGAAAACCCAAAAACAAAGGTGGAGTCAAACAATTATAACCATAAACAGCTTCAAACGGAGTCATTTTTATAGTCGCATGCCATGCACTATTGTATGCAAACTCAACCAAGGGTAAATATTCACTCTAATTATCATGCTTTTCATTCACATACATATGCAACATATCCTCAACTACCCTGTTAACCCTCTCGGTTTCCCCATCAGCTTGTGGATGGAAAGCTGTACTCATACGAAGTTGAGTTCCAATGGATTCAAATGTCGCTTTCCAGAAGTTTGACGTAAATTTGGAATCTCTATCAGAAGTTATGCTTTTAGGCATTCCATGCAATCGAAATATTTCTTTTACAAAGATTCTTGCAACATTGAAAGTAGTATTAGTCTTTTTCATAGGAAAGAAGGGTGCCATCTTGGTAAGCCGATCGACTACAACAAATATGGTATCATGCTTACTTCTGGTCATAGGTAGCTTAGTGATAAAGTCCATAGAAATAGACTCCCACTTCTAATTTGGAACATCCAAAGGTTGAAGCATTCTTGGCATCCTCTTAAACTCAGATTTCACCTGTTGGCACTTCAAACATTCATTTACATATTTTCTAATATCCCGCTTCATACACGGCCAAAAGTAAGACTACTTTGTTTTAACATATGTCCTTGAATAACCTGGATGTGCAGAAAAAGGTGCGTCATGACAATCATGCAGTATTTTAACTTTTAGTGGAGATTCAGAAGATAATCATAGCCGATTGTTACAATACAGTGTTCCATTCTGCAAATGAAATTTTTCCTCATACATTGATCCCCTGTTCGCATTCAAAGCATTCAAAATAGGTGCATAAAAAGGATCCTGTTTTATCTCTTCTTGAATTTGATTGAGAAAATCAGAATTTATTACAGAAACAAGATTACACAAAGGTCTATGACTCAATGCATCAGCAACCTTATTTTCCTTACCAGGAAGATACTTAATGTCAAAATCATACTCGCTTAATAATTCAATCCAGCGCTTCTGCCTGTTGTTAAGCAATGGTTGAGTGAAGATGTATTTTAGACTTTGATGATCTGTTTTCAATTCAAACTTAACCCCTAACAATAGATGTCTCCAATGCTTAAGTGTATGCACAACATCAAGCATTTCTGAATCATGAGTGGGATAGTTAAGTTCATGCTTTCTTAGTTTTCTGGACTCATATGCGACCACCCTACCATCCTGTGAAATAACACATCCTATCTGACTACCACTTGCATCACATGCAACCACAAAAGGCTTTCCCATTTCTGGTATTTTCAAAACACAATTCTCAATGACTTTTTGTTTCAATGTTTCAAATGCTTTTTGACAGGCATCACTCCACGCAATTTTTTTCTTAAGTGTTGGAAAAAAACGGCACTTTTCAAAGCCTTGTAACGCAAAAACAATGAGGAATTAGGTTAAGCTTGTGAGCGACACTTTTATTCAATTTTTCGATCTGCACAATAGTGTTAGAGACGTCCGAGGTCCAAATCCACCTCCAAATGCCACTTCTGAGCCCTGCAAGGTTTAAAATTCTAGAGAGAGTAAAATCAAGGCATTTTCTTACAATGAACAGAACGTAGGACCCTGAACGAGGTACTTAGAACATGATTCACAAAAATCTCACACATGCACTTTTATTCTCTTCTACTTGCTCTACCTTTCCCTCATACAGAGTTTTCCTTAATTCTTTCATCTTCACCTTCAACATCCCACTGGAAAACATGATGCAATTAAGGTCTAGAGAGAGAATATGAAACTTGTCAACCCAAAATTTTTCCTACATGCATAAAATGACCTAATTATGGTTCTAAGCATTATCCCCACAATGAAATTGAGAAAGTTCAAAATGAATTATTTCACTAGAAAAGAGGCCTATTACAATTATTCCCCCGTTTAAGAACTTTGTCCTCAGAGTTGGAAAGAAGGATAATGTGTTAGAAAGTAATCTAAATTCACCCAACTCGAATCTTCTACTGGGTATGAATGCAATTTCACCAAAATTTCTACTATAGATCTATTTCTAAGAAATCTTTCCTTCCTATCTAATATTATTTCTGGTTGAAGCTCAAAAGAGCCATCGTCTTTCAGCTTATAATTGTCCTGCAAAACATGAGCAACATTAGACACATATCTTTTAAGTAAGTTGACACGAAATACAGGATGCACATTTAGATATTTAGGTAATTTGCAGCAAATAAGCAAGAGATCCGACCTTTTTCAAAACTTTAAAAGGGTCTGCATATCGAGGAGAAAGTCTATGATCCTTCCCTAGCAACCAGTTACATCGGTGAGGATTAACTTTAAGAAATACCATATCATCAACTTGGAATTCAAGTGGTCTTCTTTTTAAATCATAGAACTTCTTTTGTCTTTTCTGAGCTTCTCTTATATGTTTCTTAATTTTTCCAAGTTCTTCATCCATCTTATCAAGCATTTCTTTGGATACTTCTACTTTATTTGGAAAACCCAAAAACGAAGGTGGAGTCAAACAATTATAACCATAAACAGCTTCAAACGGTGTCATTTTTATAGATGCATGCCATGCACTATTGTATGCAAACTCAACCAAGGGTAAATATTCACTCCAATTATCATGCTTTTCATTCACATACATATGCAACATATCCTCAACTACCCTGTTAACCCTCTCGGTTTCCCCATCAGTTTGTGGATGGAAAGTTGTACTCATACGAAGTTGAGTTCCAATGGATTCAAATGTCGCTTTCGAGAAGTTTGACGTAAATCTAGAATCTCTATCAGAAATTATGCTTTTAGGCATTCCATGCAATCGAAATATTTCTTTTACAAAGATTCTTACAACATTCAAAGCAGTATCAGTCTTTTTCATAGGAAAGAAGTGTGCCATTTTGGTAAGCCGATCGACTACAACAAATATGGTATCATGCTTACTTCTGGTCATAGGTAGCTAAGTGATAAAGTCCATAGAAATAGACTCCCACTTCTAATTTGGAACATCCAAAGGTTGAAGCATTCTTGGCATCCTCTTAAACTCAGATTTCACCTGTTGGCACTTCAAACATTTATTTACATATTTTCTAACATCTCGCTTCATACACGGTCAAAAGTAAGAATACTTTGTTTTAACATATGTCCTTGAATAACTTGGATGTGGAGAAGAAGGTGCGTCATGACAATCATGCAGTATTTTAGGTTTTAGTGGAGATTCAGAAGATAAGCATAGCCGATTGTTACAATACAGTGTTCCATTCTGCAAATGAAATTTTTCCTCATACGTCGATCCCCTGTTCGCATTCAAAGCATTCAAAATAGGTGTATAAAAAGGATCCTGTTTTATCTCTTCTTGAATTTGATTGAGAAAACAAGAATTTATTACAGAAACAAGATTACACAAAGGTCTCTGACTCAATGCATCAGCAACCTTATTTTCCTTACCAGCAAGATACTTAATGTCAAAATCATACTCGCTTAATAATTCAATCGAGCGCTTCTGCCTGTTGTTAAGCAATGGTTGAGTGAAGATGTATTTTAGACTTTGATGATCTGTTTTCAATTCAAACTTAACCCCTAACAATAGATGTCTCCAATGCTTAACTGCATGCACAACAGCAAGCATTTCTAAATCATGAGTGGGATAGTTAAGTTCATGCTTTCTTAGTTTTCTGGACTCATATGCGACCACCCTGCCATCCTGTGAAATAACACATCCTATCTGACTACCACTTGCATCACATGCAACCACAAAAGGCTTTCCCATTTCTGGTATTTTCAAAACACAATTCTCAACGACTTTTTGTTTCAATGTTTCAAATGATTTTTGACAGGCATCACTCCACGCAATTTTTTTTTTTTAGGTCTTCGAAAAAAACGGCACTTTTCAAAGCCCTGTAACTCAAAAACAATGAGGAATTAGGTTAAGCTTGTGAGAGACAGTTTTATTCAAGTTTTTGATCTGCACAATAGTGTTAGAGACGTCCGAGGTCCAAATCCACCTCCAAATGCCACTTTTGAGCCTTTCAAGGTTTAAAATTCTAGAGAGAGAGTAAAATCAAGGCATTTTCTTACAATGAACAAAACGTAGGACCCTGAACGAGATACTTAGAACATGATTCACAAAATTCTCACAGAGGCACTTTTATTCTCTTCTACTTGCTCTATCTTTCCCTCATACAGAGTTTTCCTTAATTCTTTCATCTTCACCTTCAAAATCCCACTGGAAAACATGATGCAATTAAGGTCTAGAGAAAGAATATGAAACTTGTCAACCCAAAATTTTTCCTACATGCATAAAATGACCTAATTATTGGTTCTAAGCATTATCCCCACAATGAAATTCAGAAAGTTCAAAATGAATTATTTCACTAGAAAAGAGGCCTATTACAATTCTTCCCCCCTTTAAGAACTTTGTCCTCAGAGTTGGAAAGAAGGATAATGTGTTAGAAAGTCATCTAAATTCACCCAACTCGAATCTTCTACAGGGTATGAATGCCATTTCACCAAAATTTGGTGCATCATGATAATCATGCAGTATTTTAACTTTTAGTTGAGATTTAGAAGATAAGCATAGCCGATTGTTACAATACAGTGTTCCATTCTGCAAATGAAATTTTTCCTCATACCTCGATCCCCTGTTCGCATTCAAAGCATTCAAAATAGGTGCATAAAAAGGATCCTGTTTTATCTCTTCTTGAATTTGATTGAGAAAATCAGAATTTATTACAGAAACAAGATTACACAAAGCTCTATGACTCAATGCATCAGCAACCTTATTTTCCTTACCAGCAAGATACTTAATGTCAAAATCATACTCGCTTAATAATTCAATCCAGCGCTTCTGTCTGTTGTCAAGCAATGGTTGAGTGAAGATGTATTTTAGACTTTGATGATCCGTTTTCGATTCAAAGTCAATCCCTAACAATAGATGTCTCCAATGCTTAAGTGCATGCACAACAGCAAGCATTTCTAAATCATGAGTGGGATAGTTAAGTTCATGCTTTCTTAGTTTTCTGGACTCATATGCGACCACCCTGCCATCCCGTGAAATAACACATCCTATCTGACTACCACTTGCATCACATGCAACCACAAAAGGCTTTCCCATTTCTGGTATTTTCAAAATACAATTCTCAACGACTTTTTGTTTCAATGTTTCAAATGATTTTTGAGATGCATCACTCCACGCAATTTTTTTTTTAAAAGTGTTGGAAAAGAACGGTACTTTTCAAAGCCCTATAACTCAAAAACAATGAGGAGTTATGTTAAGCTTGTGATTGACACTTTTATTCAATTTTTTGATCTGCACAATAGTGTTAGACATGTCCGAGGTCCAAATCCACCTCCAAATGCCACTTTTGAGCCCTACAAGGTTTAAAATTCTAGAGAGAGTAAAATCAAGGCATTTTCTTACAATGAACAAAACGTAGGACCTTGAACGAGGTACTTAGAACATCATTCACAAAAATCTCACACAGGCACTTTTATTCTCTTCTACTTGCTCTACCTTTCCCTCATACAGAGTTTTTCTTAATTCTTTCATCTTGAGCTTCAAAATCCCACTGGAAAACATGATGCAATTAAGGTCTAGAGAGAGAATATGAAACTTGTCAACCCAAAATTTTTCCTACATGCATAAAATGACCTAATTATTTGTTCTAAGCATTATCCCCACAATGAAATTCAGAAAGTTCAAAATGAATTATTTCACTAGAAAAGAGGCCTATTACAATTCTTCCCCCCTTTAAGAACTTTGTCCTCAGAGTTGGAAAGAAGGATAATGTGTTAGAAAGTCATCTTAATTCACCCAACTTGAATCTTCTACTGGGTAAAAATGCCATTTCACCAAAATTTCTACTATAGATCTATTTCTAAGAAATCTTTCCTTCCTATCTAATATTATTTCCCGTTGAAGCTCAAAAGAGCCATCGTCTTTCAGCTTATAATTGTCCTACAAAACATGAGCAACATTAGACACATATCTTTTAATTAAGCTCACATGAAATACAGGATGCACATTTAGATATTTAGGTAATTCCAGCAAATAAGCAAGAGATCCGATCTTTTTCAAAACTTTAAAAGGGCCTGCATATCGAGGAGAAAGTCTATGATCCTTCCCTAGCAACAAGTTAGATCGGTGAGGATTAACTTTAAGAAATACCATATCATCAACTTGGAATTCAAGTGGTCTTCTCTTTAAATCATAGAACTTCTTTTGTCTTTTCTGCGCTTCTCTTATATGTTTCTTAATTTTTCCAAGTTCTTCATCCATCTTATCAAGCATTTCTTTGGATACTTCTACTTTATTTGGAAAACCCAAAAACGAAGGTGGAGTCAAACAATTTTAACCATAAACAACTTCAAACAGAGTCATTTTTATAGATGCATGCCATGCACTATTGTATGCAAACTCAACCAAGGGTAAATATTCACTCCAATTATCATGCTTTTCATTCACATACATATGCAACATATCCTCAACTACACTACTAACCCTCTCGGTTTCCCCATCAGTTTGTGGATGGAAAGCTCTACTCATACGAAGTTGAGTTCCAATGGATTCAAATGTTGCTTTCCAGAAGTTTGACGTAAATCTAGAATCTCTATCAGAAATTATGCTTTTAGGCATTCCATGCAATCGAGAGATTTCTTTTACAAATATTCTTGCAACATTCAAAGCAGAATCAGTCTTTTTCATAGGAAAGAAGTGTGCCATCTTTGTAAGCCGATCGACTACAACAAGTATGGTATCATGCTTACTTCTCGTCATAGGTAGCTTAGTGATAAAGTCCATAGAAATAGACTCCCACTTCTAATTTGGAACATCCAAAGGTTGACGCATTCTTAGCATCCTCTTAAACTGAGATTTCACCTGTTGGCACTTCAAACATTCATTTACATATTCTCTAATATCCCGCTTCATACACGGCCAAAAGTAAGAATATTTTGTTTTAAAATATGTCCTTGAATAACCTTGATGTGCAGAAAAAAGTGCATCATGAGAATCATGCAGTATTTTAACTTTTAGTGGAGATTCAGAAGATAAGCATAGCCGATTGTTACAATACAGTGTTCCATTCTGCAAATGAAATTTTTCCTCATACCTCGATCCCCTGTTCGCATTCAAAGCATTCAAAATAGGTGCATAAAAAGGATCCTGTTTTATCTCTTCTTGAATTTGATTGAGAAAATCAGAATTTATTAAAGAAACAAGATTACACAAAGGTCTATGACTCAATGCATCAGCAACCTTATTTTCCTTACAAGCAAGATACTTAATGTCAAAATCATACTCGCTTAATAATTCAATCCAGCGCTTCTGCCTGTTGTTAAGCAATGGTTGAGTGAAGATGTATTTTAGACTTTGATGATCTGTTTTCAATTCAAACTTAACCCCTAACAATAGATGTCTCCAATGCTTAAGTGCATGCACAACAGCAAGCATTTTCTAAATCATGAGTGGGATAGTTAAGTTCATGCTTTCTTAGTTTTCTGGACTCATATGCGACCACCCTGCCATCCCTTGAAATAACACATCCTATCTAACTACCACTTGCATCACATGCAACCACAAAAGGCTTTCCCATTTCTGGTATTTTCAAAACACAATTCTCAACGACTTTTTGTTTCAATGTTTCAAATGATTTTTGACAGGCATCACTCCACGCATTTTTTTTGAAGTGTTGGAAAAAAACGGCACTTTTCAAAGCCCTATAACTCAAAAACAATGAGGAATTAGGTTAAGCTTGTGAGAGACACTTTTATTCAATTTTTCGATCTGCACAATAGTGTTAGAGACCTCCGAGGTCCAAATCCACCTCCAAATGCCACTTTTGAGCCTTGTTAGCTTTTAAATTCTAGAGAGAGTAAAATCAAGGCATTTTCTTACAATGAACAAAACGTAGGACCCTGAACGAGGTACTTAGAACATGATTCACAAAAATCTCACACAGGCACTTTTATTCTCTTCTACTTGCTCTACCTTTCCCTCATATAGAGTTTTCCTTAATTCTTTCATCTTCACCTTCAAAATCCCAGTGGAAAACATGATGCAATTAAGGTCTACAGACAGACTATGAAACTTGTCAACCCAAAATTTTTCCTACATGCATAAAATGACCTAATTATTCGTTCTAAGCATTATCCCCACAATGAAATTCAGAGAGTTCACAATGAATTATTTCACTAGAAAAGAGGCGTATTACAATTCTTCCCCCCTTTAAGAACTTTGTCCTCAGAGTTGGAAAGAAGGATAATGTGTTAGAAAGTCATCTAAATTCACCCAACTCGAATCTTCTACTGGGTATGAATGCCATTTCACCAAAATTTCTACTATAGATCTATTTCTAAGAAATCTTTCCTTCCTATCTAATATTATTTCTGGTTGAAGCTCAAAAGAGCCATCGTCTATATTTGTCCTGCAAAACATGAGCAACATTAGACACATATCAGGAAATACAAGATGCACATTTAGATATTTAGGTGATTCCAGCAAATAAGCAAGAGATCCGATCTTTTTCAAAACTTTAAAAGGGCCTGCATATCGAGGAGAAAGTCTATGATCCTTCCCTAGCAACAAGTTAGATCGGTGAGGATTAACTTTAAGAAATACCATATCATCAACTTAAAATTCAAGTGGTCTTCTCTTTAAACCATATAACTTCTTTTGTCTTTCCTGAGCTTCTCTTACATGTTTCTTAATTGGTCCAAGTTCTTCATCCATCTTATCAAGCATTTCTTTGGATACTTCTACTTTATTTGGAAAACCCAAAAACGAAGGTGGAGTCAAACAATTATAACCATAAATAGCTTCAAACGGAGTCATTTTTATAGATGCATGCCATGCACTATTGTATGTAAACTCAACCAAGGGTAAATATTCACTCCAATTATCCTGCTTTTCATTCGCATACATACGCAACATATCCTCAACTACCCTGTTAACCCTCTCGGTTTCCCCATCAGTTTGTGGATGGAAATATGTACTCATACGAAGTTGAGTTCCAATGGATTCAAATATCGCTTTCCAGAAGTTTGACGTAAATCTAGAATCTCTATCAGAAATTATCCTTTTAGGCATTCCATGCAATCGAGATATTTCTTTTACAAAGATTCTTGCAACATTCAAAGCAGTATCAGTCTTTTTCATAGGAAAGAAGTGTGCCATCTTGGTAAGCCGATCGACTACAACAAATATGGTATCATGCTTACTTCTGGTCATAGGTAGCTAAGTGATAAAGTCCATAAAAATAGACTCCCACTTCTAATTTGGAACATCCAAAGGTTGAAGCATTCTTGGCATCCTCTTAAACTCAGATTTCACCTGTTGGCACTTCAAACATTCATTTACATATTTTCTAATATCCCGCTTCATACATGGCCAAAAGTAAGAATACTTTGTTTTAACATATGTCCTTAAATAACCTGGATGTGCAGAAAAAGGTGCATCATGAGAATCATGCAGTGTTTTAAGTTTTAGTGGAGATTGAGAAGATAAGCAGAGCCGATTGTTACAATACAGTATTCCATTCTGCAAATGAAATTTTTCCTCATACCTCGATCCCCTGTTCGCATTAAAAGATTCAAAATAGGTGCATAAAAAGGATCCTATTTTATCTCTTCTTGAATTTGATAGAGAAAATCAGAACTTATTATAGAAACAAGATTACACAAAGGTCTCTGACTCAATGCATCAGCAACCTTATTTTCCTTACAAGCAAGATACTTAATGTCAAAATCATACTCGCTTAATAATTCAATCAAGCACTTCTGCCTGTTATTAAGCAATGGTTGAGTGAAGATGTATTTTAGACTTTGATGATCTGTTTTCAATTCAAACTTAACCCCTAACAATAGATGTCTCCAATGCTTAAGTGCATGCACAACAGCAAGCATTTCTAAATCATGAGTGCAATAGTTAAGTTCATGCTTTCTTAGTTTTCTGGACTCATATGCCACCACCCTGCCATCCCTTGAAATAACACATCCTATCTGACTACCACTTGCATCACATGCAACCACAAAAGGCTTCCCCATTTCTGGTATTTTCAAAACACAATTCTCAACGACTTTTTGTTTCAATGTTTCAAATGATTTTTGACAGGCATCACTCCACGCATTTTTTTTTTTAAGTGTTGGAAAAAAACGGCACTTTTCAAAGCCCTGTAACTCAAAAACAATGAGGAATTAGGTTAAGCTTGTGAGAGACACTTTTATTCAATTTTTCGATCTGCACAATAGTGTTAGAGACGTCCGAGGTCCAAATCCACCTCCAAATGCCACTTTTGAGCCCTGCAAGGTTTAAAATTCTAGAGAGAGTAAAATCAAGGCATTTTCTTACAATGAATAAAACGTAGGACCTTGAACGAGGTACTTAGAACATGATTCACAAAAATCTCACACAAGCAGTTTTATTCTCTTGTACTTTCTCTACCTTTCCCTCATACAGAGTTTTCCTTAATTCTTTCATCTTCACCTTCAAAATCCCACTGGAAAACATGATGCAATTAAGGTGTAGAGAGAGAATATAAAACTTGTCAACCCAAAATTTTTCTTACATGCATAAAATGACCTAATTATTCGTTCTAAGCATTATCCCACAATGAAATTCAGAAAGTTTAAAATGAATTATTTCACTAGAAAAGAGGCCTATTACAACTCTTCCCCCCTTTAAGAACTTTGTCCTCAGAGTTGGAAAGAAGGATAATGTGTTAGAAAGTCATGTAAATTCACCCAACTCGAATCTTCTACTGGGTATGAATGTCATTTCACCAAAATTTCTACTATAGATCAATTTCTAAGAAATCTTTCCTTCCTATCTAATATTATTTCCGGTTGAAGCTCAAAAGAGCCATCGTCTTTCAGCTTATAATTGTCCTGCAAAACATGAGCAACATTAGACACATATCTTTTAAGTAAGCAGACATGAAATACAAGATGCACATTTAGATATTTAGGTAATTCCAGCAAATAAGCAAGAGATCCGATCTTTTTCAAAACTCTAAAAGGGCCTGCATATCGAGGAGAAAGTCTATGATCCTTCCCTAGCAACAAGTTAGATCGGTGAGCATTAACTTTAAGAAATACCATATCATCAACTTGGAATTCAAGTGGTCTTCTCTTTAAATCATAGAACTTCTTTTGTCTTTTCTGAGCTTCTCTTATATGTTTTTGAATTTTTCCAAGTTCTTCATCCATCTTATCAAGCATTTCTTTGGATACTTCTACTTTATTTGGAAAACCCAAAAAGGAAGGTGGAGTCAAACAATTATAACCATAAACAGCTTCAAACGGAGTCATTTTTATAGATGCATGCCATGCACTATTGTATGAAAACTCAACCAAGGGTAAATATTCACTCCAATTATCATGCTTTTCATTCACATACATATGCAACATATCCTCAACTACCCTGTTAACCCTCTCGGTTTCCCCATCAGTTTGTGGATGGAAAGCTGTACTCATACGAAGTTGAGTTCCAATGGATTCAAATGTCGCTTTCCAGAAGTTTGACGTAAATCTAGAATCTCTATCAGAACAACATCCAAAGGTTAAAGCATTCTTGGCATCCTCTTAAACTCAGATTTCACCTATTGGCACTTCAAACATTCATTTACATATTTTCTAATATCCCGCTTCATACACGGCCAAAAGTAAGAATACTTTGTTTTAACATATGTCCTTGAATAACCTGGATGTGCACAAAAAGGTGCATCATGACAATCATGCAGTATTTTAACTTTTAGTGGAGATTCAGAAGATAAGCATAGCCGATTGTTACAATACAGTGTTCCATTCTGCAAATGAAATTTTTCCTCATACCTCGATCCCCTGTTCGCATTCAAAGCATTCAAAATAGATGCATAAAAAGGATCCTGTTTTATCTCTTCTTGAATTTGATTGAGAAAATCAGAATTTATTACAGAAACAAGATTACACAAAGGTCTCTGACTCAATGCATCAGCAACCTTATTTTCCTTACGAGCAAGATACTTAATGTCAAAATCATACTCGCTTAATAATTCAATCCAGCGCTTCTGCCTGTTGTTAAGCAATGGTTGAGTGAAGATGTATTTTAGACTTTGATGATCTGTTTTCAATTCAAACTTAACCCCTAACAATAGATGTCTCCAATGCTTAAGTGCATGCACAACAGCAAGCATTTCTAAATCATGAGTGGGATAGTTAAGTTCATGCTTTCTTAGTTTTCTGGACTCATATGCGACCACCCTGCCATCCTGTGAAATAACAAATCCTATCTGACTACCACTTGCATCACATGCAACCACAAAAGGCTTTCCCATTTCTGGTATTTTCAAAACACAATTCTCAACGACTTTTTGTTTCAATGTTTCAAATGATTTTTGACAGGCATCACTCCACACAATTTTTTTTTTAAAGTGTTGGAAAAAAACGGCACTTTTCAAAGCCCTGTAACTCAAAAACAATGAGGAATAAGGTTAAGCTTGTGAGAGATACTTTTATTCAATTTTTCGATCTGCACAATAGTGTTAGAAACGTCCGAGGTCCAAATCCACCTCCAAATGCCACTTTTGAGCACTACAAGGGTTAAAATTCTAGAGAGAGTAAAATCAAGTTATTTTCTTACAATGAACTAAACGTAGGACCCTGAACGAGGTACTTAGAACATGATTCACAAAAATATCACAGAGGCACTTTTATTCTCTTCTACTTGCTCTACCTTTCCCTCATACACAGTTTTCCTTAATTCTTTCTTCACCTTCAAAATCCCACTGGAAAACATGATGCAATTAAGGTCTAGAGAGAGAATATGAAACTTGTCAACCCAAAATTTTTCCTACATGCATAAAATGACCTAATTATTTGTTCTAAGCATTATCCCCACAATGAAATTCAGAGAGTTCAAAATGAATTATTTCACTAGAAAAGAGGCCTATTACATACACACACACACACACACACACACACACACACACATATATATATATATATATATATATATATATATATATATATATATATATATATATATATATATATATATATATATATATATACATATATATAAATATATATATATATATACACACACACACACATATATATATATATATATATATATATATATATATATATATATATATATATATATATATATATATATATATATATATATATATATATATATATATATATATATATATATATATATATATAGCTTTGGAACTCTAGAACCTTCTACAACACTTTCCAAGAGTACACCAAAATTGTTATATCAAAATTGGAGGACAAAGATATAAAGGAATATAGTAGAAGAAGCAAAAGTCAAACAAGAAGACAACAAGGAGACCACAAATATTATGTTGAGAGTTTTTTTAGTCATAGCGTTTTAGCTCTTACTTAAGATGAAAATGAACTATAGTGTTCAAGATACACCACAAACTCATATGATTATAATAGGTCCTAAAGATTCAGATCTTCAATTGTTTAAAGGACACCTTAAGCATACAAAGGTACTTTACATTATTATCATCGAATTGAGTTCATGCATAGAGATGAGAGATTACATGCCTATGCAAGCACCTATGGATGTTAATATGCTGTAACAACAGGAAGTAGATTCAAAACCACTTGATGCTCTATTATATATTAAAGTAGTTGGTTGCTTGATATATCTATGTAATACACCTTCACACATTCAGTTTGTAGTTTCTCAAGAATCCAGGTTCATGCATAGTCAGCTCAACATTCATTGGAAATCAGTTAAGACATATATTTTTAGAGAGAGGAGGTTTTGTAGGCCATTAAACCTTGTACCATTATAACATTGAAGGGGGAATTGTTGGAATTAATCTTAATATAGTTCCCAATATGTATCTGGCTACAACATATGCTGCATATCTTGTGGATACCCGTATAAGGGAACTACATGGATAAAGTGGATAAGATAAAATCTTGTCATAAGACCCACCAAGGTTCAATAGTTCATAGGCATAAGGTGCAGTGGGAAAGGAGCACGAAAAGCAAGCATGAAAATCAACCACACAAGCAGCAATCATGTAGCTTTTTTGCATCCGTTTTTCATGAAGGATCATTTTGTTTTCTAAAGTGCGATCACATTTTTTTTTGGTTATGTATGCTCTGAGGAAAACACATCCTTGTGTATTGCTCAAACTCTAAATTGAACGAAAAGGCTCACTATTGAGCATCACTCAAGCTTTCACAAGTTCTAGCATTGAAGCTCTTTGGTGATCTTGGAGGTGATCAACTAGAGGACGAGTTCTTACACTCTTAGAGGAGTTGTGTTCTACATCTGAAGACATCTGGAGGAGTTTGTCTCAGCCAACATACTCTAAGTAACAAGTCTACATGTCTCCTCAATTGTTCATTCACTAGTTTCTAGTTTAGGAATAATTAGAATTCGGGTTTGCTTTAAAATAGATCTAAATTGATCATGTTCTCCATAATCTCACACGCACACTCTTCATACCTCTTAGGCACACAATTTATTGTATCTAGTTTCTATTTTTGCCTAGATTCAGATATGGTCAATTTGTATTATATTCACACATTTTAGTTTGACACCGGAATATAGATAGAGTAGGTGAGCATCCTAGCTTACCATAAACTTTGAAAGATATTTTCTATTCTTTGTTTTTCTATCACTCATCTGTTTTTGGGTCCTAAGGTGTGTATGCTAAGGTTCATCTATTGGAAGATCCTATAAACCTATGATTAATTGTTATTGAGGCCCACCACACTTCCAATAAAGAGGCCAAGGAGAAAGAGTTTGGAATGCTTTTTGGAGAGGCCTCTATACCTAAAACAAAGTCTGCTAATCTTGTGTAGAATGAAGAATGGATTTTTACTACTATTTGTAGTTATAACCCATCTTCTCATAAATAGTGTATATATGTAGGAGACTCATATGTAATGTATTCTGATAGTGGAGCAACCAAATACATTGCCTTGTAGTGCAATTTGTGTAGTTCACTTGAGCTTGCCCCTATAGGGAATATTGTCACATGCACTAGCAAATTCTCTTATCCTATAATGGTGGTTTCTAAGATCATTCTAACTAACGATGGTAGTTCTTTCACATTGTTATATGCTTTGTATATGCTAGGGATCAAGAAGAATATGTAACTAGTTTCAACATAAGCCAAGATTGGATTGTTTGTCAAATTTGTTGATGATAGATGTATAGTTCATGATCTCGCAAATGGCGATGTTATTATTGCTTCTAGAATTTTATGTCATGGTATGTAGAATATGATAGACTATGCAAAATTTGTGAATGATTTAGCATTTGTGATGCAAGGTTCTCACGCTATCTCAGATGCAAAGCTTTGGCATGCATGTTTTGGTCATATGAATTATGCTAGTTTGCTATGCTTGCAAGAATCTGAAATGATGTCCTCTCTGCCCAACCTTGAGGAACCTTTTAAAATGTCTATTAAGACTTTATTTTGGCTAAAATGGACTCTTTTTCCTTCCACAAAAATGGTCCAATTGGAGCTACTCATAGCTTGTGGCTTGTTCATGGTGATGTATGTGGCCTTATGCAAACACCTTCTTTCAGGAATGACCTTTAGTTCATGAGTTTTATTGATGATGTTTTGAGGTATGCATAGGGGTGTCCATTAATGTGCTTCAAAAAGGTTTTGTTTATGACTAGAAATCTATTAGCATGTAAATTAGGAAGCCTCCATTCTAATTGCGTGGGGAATACATATCTTTTGATTTTAATGCATTTTTGCATGAGCATGGGATAAAAGATATGTACAATTTCATCTACACCTCAAGGAAATGGAGGTTTTAAAAGAAAGAGTAGATCTCTCATGGAGATGGAGATATGTATGGTCAAAAGGAGGGCTTTACCACATAGCTTCTACATTGAGGTTGTTATGTGTGCAACATATGTACTTAATAGGTGTTCCACCAAAGAATTGCAATCTGTCACTGCATATGAGGTTTGGCATGGTCAAAATCCATCTATCACTCATTTGTGTGTCATTGGCTGTATGACATATGCATTAGTGCCTAAATAACAACATAGGAAATTGGATGATACAATAGTGAAATGTTTTTTTATTGTGTACAATTCTAAAACTAAAGGCTATCATCGATCGCATTTAGAAAATAATCACATTTTGGTTAGCTATGATGTTGTTTTTGTGGAAAATACTATTCATCCATTAATTTCATGTACCAAGGAGACTTTAGTTAGTTCAAGAGATGTATGTGACACTTTGCTTCCTCATTTTACAAGTGGACATTCAAGTGCTGGTCCAAATGAGGTAATATCTCAACATTTATAGGCTTCACTTGATGATGCAAATCATTCCATTTCTTGATGGAATAGTTGAAAGGTATAAGGTTAGGCTTGCTGCAAAAGGCCATTCTCAAGAGAGAGGCATTGATTTTGATGAGATCTTTACACCCATATGCATAATGACCACCGTTAATAGCATTTATCCACTTGTAGCTCATCATTGTTGGAATGTACAACAATTGGATATTAAAACTACATTTCTAAATGGTGACCAAAATGATGAAGTGTATATATGTATTTCAACTTCATGTATGTACAACAATTGTATATTAAAACTACAGTTCTAAATGGTGAGCAAAATGATGAAGTGTATGTATGTATTTCAGCTTCATGGTTTGTGCCGAATGGGCATGAAAACAAGGTGTACAGGTTGAAAAAGGTAATATATGGTTTGAAGCAAGCACCACATGCTTGCATGAAAAGATATATGCCTACTTGTTTTGCACATGGTTTTGAATAACAACCCAATGAAGAGCACCTTATATCTTAAGTGTCTAGATGATGTTTTTCTGATCATTGTTGTGTATGTTGATGTCATGCTACTTAGTGATCTTAATAAGAAGCATATTGCTGAATTTAAAGAAAATTTACATGCGTCTTTTGAGATGTAAGATTTAGGGCATTTGCACCATTATTTGTGTATTTAATTTATGCAAGTTGATGGTAGAATATGTGAAAAAATATGTATTGAAACATTATTGTAATGTTTGGGCCTTGAAGATTGCAAACCTATTATCACTCCTATGGAAATAGTTCATGGTTTAGTATTCATCATGTTGGAGATGCATTTGATGTTGTTCTCTATCAATAAGCTATTGTATTCTTGATTTGATTATGTAGCACGTCACCTAATACTTATTTTGCTGTCCCTCAGATGATCATGTTCATGCATTGACTAGGTGTCAAGCAGTAGAAGGAAGTTAAGCACAACTTTCGCTAGGTTAGTGGTACTCCAGTACTTGGATTTTTTTATCCCAAGGGGGATCATTACCCCCATATGTAGAACTACCCCGTTAATAGCATTTATCTAATTGTAGCTCATCATTGTTGGAATGTACAGTAGTTGGATATTAAAACTACATTTCTAAATGGTGAACAAAATGATGGTGTATGTATTTCACCTTTGTGGTTTGTGCCAAATGGGCATGAAAACAAGGTGTACATGTTGAAAAAGGAAATATACGGTTTGAAGCAAGCACCACATGCTTGGTATGAGAAGATATATGCCTACTTGTTTGCATAGGGTTTTAAATAACAATCCAACTAAGAGCACCTTATATCTTAAGCATCTAAATGATGTACTTCTGATCATTGTTGTTTATGTTGATGGCATACTAATTAGTGGTCTTAATTAGAAGCATATTGCTGAATTTAAGGCAAATTTGCATGCCTCTTTTGAGATGTAAGATTTAGGGCATTTGCACCATTATTTGGGTATTTAATTTATGCAAGTTGATGGCAGAATATGTCAAAAAATATATATTGAAACATTATTCCAATGTTTGGGTCTTGAAGATTGCAAACTTATCATTGCTCCTATGGAAAAAGGTTTATGTTTTAATATTCATCATGTTGGAGATGCATTTGATGTTGTTCTCTATCAATAGACTATTGGATGCTTGATTTAATTATGCAACATGTCATCTAATACTTATTTTGTTGTTTGTCAAATGGTCATGTTTATGCATTGACTAGGTGTCAAGCACTAGAAGGAAGTTAAGCACATCTTTCGCTACTTTAGTGGTACTCAAGTACTTGGATCTTTTTATCCCAAGGGGGATCATTACCCCCATATTTACATGCTTTTTTTTCTTGAGTTGGTTGCTATGATACTCATGTCTCCACCAATGGCTCTTGCTTCATGGTTGGAAGCTCATGCATATCTTTCTTGAGCAAGAAGAATCCTAATGTTGCCACTAGTTATGAGGCTAAGTGTAGGATAGGTTTCACAATTACTTTTGAGTGTGTGTGGCTAGGAAACCTTCTCGCTGATTTGGTTGTTGGTCAATCTTCTACAACCACCATCTCCACTAAAGGTCCAAGCCCATTTAGAGTTGTGAGAAAACCTATGTTCCATGCTCACAGAGAGCACATCGAGGTACATTATCATTATGTCAAGGAGATGTTATCTACTGGAGATATAAATTTGCCATATGTGCCCACATAGGATAATGTTCTAGACCTTTTCAGAGTGGCTCTACCTACACAAAAGTTTGAAGCTTTCCACAAACCTTTGGGCTTACTTGCTTTTGTAGATTGATCTCTTTCCACATAGCTTGGCAATTTCTTTTACATGAGTGCCAATTCCTTGTCATTGCATTAATCCTTGGGGAGATTTGTTGATATAGTTTAGTATTGATGTGTGAAAACTCACTTAGGATTGCTAGAGAATTGTTTCTCTGTTTAGGAGGGCTTTTTTCCCTCGCTTGTATATATGACTATAACCCTGACGGGTTACTTATCTTTGTACGTTCACTTTGTAATTCATTAAGTGTTTTGTTGTGCTCCAAGCTTCTTATTCTTCCTTGTGCTGTGTGTGCTTAGGTAGACCTTAAACTCCAACAAGGATTACCTAACACACATGGACAACCAAGAACTATGGCAAGAGATTGTTGATGTCTACTTTTCAGATTTTACTTACAAATTTGACAAACATGTAAGATATTAAGATATCAAGGTTTGAAGGAAATTTTCAAATCAAATGCCATAACTCGAATTTCATAAATTCGTCATTCAAAAAGTTATGTTACATTGATGTTTGGTTGCAATAATAGTCTAATTTTATTCTAGGAAATCATCGACAAAGTTAAAAGCTTTCTTTTAAGAAATTCACTTTTCTAGATTATTAGTGAGTTAAAGTGGATAAACATCCTAATTATTTGTTGTATTAATTTTATTCAAACTTTATAGAATCCATTAATTCATCATTTTTCTTAGTAATGGACAAGAACCCACTCAATTTCGACTCTAATTCATTCCTGAATCTTGCTATCAAGTATTTGTTTATCTCGTTCTTACTTTTGGTAGAATATAGATCATAAAAAATATAGGATTTTAAGTCAGTTGGCCTAACATTTGGTATCCTTAAAATACATGTATACATACATAGGACTCTCTATATTTCTTCCACTTAAAGACACTCTCTTCCAGCTCCTTTGGATTTTCGCAAAAACTCCACATAGTCATTAGCATATTGAGCCAAGAAGGTCTTAGTAGAAGTGCCACTATGAATGAAAAATTCATCCACTTCCTTATGAATATAACTTGATTTAAGTGAAGAAGACTCTTTTTATGCTCACCATACAAACTCATCTTGATCATTAGATGCTATAAGTAGACAACACCATTGTCTCGATCTCAATACAACATAAAAAATATGTGCCGCATAAATTAGCACCATAAGACTACTTCATGAGTTATTATGATGATAGATGGATAGAGTTTCTAAGATATGTTCAAAATCTCCTCAATATGTGGTGAGGATGATCAAGTCTAACACAATAGTGCTTTCATGTAGCCAAAACTCAAAGGAATTCCTACTCTCCTCCGAACCAAGCTTTGTATATATAGCTATTGATGACTCAACCACTGTCATTCTAAGAAACTTTTTAATAAAGAAAGTTTTCTTGAAAACCAATCTTTTCAAAAAGTAGCATCAATCGAGAATCATCCTTTTCAAAATATATCTACATCACTCTTTTGTGGATTGATTATCCACCATCCTTTATCTGGAAAGGTGCGAGTTTGAAAGAATAGTCCAGAATGCTCCCACTCATTGGGCTCTTAGGCAAAACCTTTCTAGTTGCAAGATTTAAACTGAAGACCTCCTCTTTGCCCCCCCTCCCCCCCTTAGGCTTTATCCACTAAAATTGGTGGATTCCTTCTCTTAGACAACATAATAACTTTTACTTAAGTCTAGTCTTAAGATCTTTGGCCAAACACTAAGTGACCAATCCATGTTTAAATTTAGATCTATTTGAAATCAAGAAATACTTAGATTCACTAACTTTATGATGTTCTTCCTCCCATGGAAAGATTTCATCCTTGAAAAAATATCTATATATAACTCTATATGAGTCCCCCGAGCCTCATGTTCTAACTTAGAAGAACATATTGTATTCATACATTGATTTGATTAAGATCTTAAAATTTGAAAATAGGGAACCTTTGTTAGATTGTGAAAACCTTTCCCCGACTAAAATCTCCCTCATTTACATTCATCCATTTTATAAATCACTTTTGGTGCTAATGACTTCTTTTATATTTCTCTCAGGTGCGAAGTATCCTTTCAAGTTCATGAGGAATTCCTTCACCTACTCAAAGTATAATTATGAACTCTTGTCCAATCAAATTATTTAGATTGGTCAGACTTTTTTGGAGTCAAATTGTTGGTGTAAATTACAAGCCTACACATTTGGCTCAAAGGATGTATTGAAGTCTATACATACATGAAGAAGCATAGGACCATATGCTAGTGGTTAATTACCACTTTAGCTCATTGTAAAAGTCAAATTGACTTGGAATCTCTTGTAATCACGTACCAAAAGGATTCGTGGAAAATTAGTTGCTTGATTGAAAGAATATCTCCAAGCATTTAGGAGCTTGACCATAGGGAGCCAAAAGTTTGAATTTGAATTCAAATTTTTAGTCATCTCTTATAAAATGGATATGAAAAGTCGCGGGGAGAGAGAGCACTCTCGAGCCCAGCATTACTGATTTGTGAGTGTGTGTGAGGTCTACACTCTAGCCCACACCTCTCTACACCATTTGGAAATGAGATTCATGCCAATGAAGTTGTATACAAATGTTCATTAATACATACATGCATACTGTCCATCTCTGAGTTCTCTGTTAGTCTACTCAAAAGTCTATTAACTTGTCAAGGGCATATCTCAGTCAATGCTTCACCAAATTCAGTGATTCAAAGCTTGTTGGATTTCGCTTGAAGTAATCTACATGCTATCAAAGTTTGAAGACATTCTACGCAGCTATTTTGGAGAAATCCGCGTCGAGGTGATCTCTGGTCATTTTTTGCTATAGTCCTAAAACGTCGGGGGTATAGCTTAACTTGCTAAATTGATTTCTCTTAGCATAGATTATCATTTTAAATCATTCCACTTGTAATAAGTAGCTTACTAAGCTAATTAGATACCCCTAAAAGGAAGTTTTCCAATTCCTACTGTGCTGGTCATACTGAGCAAAATATCCAACAGGTGTCAAGACATAAATAGAAGGTTTTCTTGAGTTTGTGACTTCCAAACTTATCTGTTTTGATTCAATCATTGCACACATCATTTCCAAAGGACATAGGATATTTTATGGTGTCATTGGAAAGCTAAGGAGGTCTAGTTATCAACTCTAAAGCAAAAGAGGGCTGGTACAAAGTAGTTTTAGCAGTACCTACTCAGTCTCTTGGAGCATCCATCCATCTTTCCCAAAAGTGGTATCATAGCAAACTAAGGTAAAATGGGAGATGGTTTTCCTTCATTTATTGACAAATTGGACAGGAACAGCTATCAAGCATGGTCTCTAAGGATGAAGACCTACTTACAAGGAAGGAGTCTCTATGGGTACATCTTAGGAGATGAGGAATTGCCCTCATTCAAAGCAAGAGGATTACCAACCAAGGAGGAACATGAAAAGCTCAACACATGGTGTGCTAAGGATGCATTGGCAAGGTCTTATTTACTCAACTCTATGTCTGATTTTCTTTTGCCACATATTAGAAATTGTAAGACATCCCAAGAGACTTGGGAAACCTTGTCATCATATTTTTCCTCCAACACAAGGGCTATGAAAAATCAGTTGTGAATTGAATTCACAACTAAGGAAGCAACCTAAGCAAGCTATTTCAGAATTTGTGACCAAGATTAAAGATGTACTAGATCAGTTAGCAAGCATAGGAGAAGAGATTGAAGAAGAACAAATTGTAAGGCAAGTGATCAATGGGATCAAGGCGGATGACAAATGGGAAAGCTTCACCACTGCCATGGATCTCTACATGGACATGCACACTCAAGATCTTACAACCCTCATGGGACAATTGCTTACTCATGAAGCAAAGCTCAACAAAAATGGAGATACATCCAAAGGTAATAACTCTTCTGCCATATACACTGATAAGAAGTCTAAAGATAAAGGCAAGAGCAAGAAGGTGGAAGATGAAGGATCAACCTCTCAAGCCAACTATGCAGGGAGAGGTAGATCTTCAAGAGGAAGGGGCAGAGGAGGTAAGCCAGGTAGGGGGAGATCTTATAACTCCTCACCATGCAACATTTGTGGTTTATCAAATCATACTACATATGAGTGTTTGAGGAACTACAAGAATTAGAGAGGAAGAGGATACCAAAGAGGTGGCTAATCAGAGTCAAGAGGTAGATTCAACCATCACCAAGGTTACAGCAATAATTACAACAACAACTACAACAATAATAACAATGGCAACTACCAAGGAGGATTCAAATCCAAGAAGGATTACAACAACTATACAGAGGAGCAAGATGACTCTCTTCTAATCATGAACATGACTTCAAAATCAGGTACAAATGATGACCACCTATTCTACATTGACTCAGGATGCTCAAATCATGTGGCTGGCAATGTAGCATTACTCTCTGATCCTGAGGAACTAAAAGGTAAGCATCAAGTCCAAACAGGTGATGACACAAAGCATTTTGTAGTTAAAGTTGGAAATGTTAAGACTTGTGATGGAAATCAAAATTTGTTGAGCAGGGTACTCTATGTACCAACTATTACCAAAACTTTGATGAGTGTTGGTCAGATTGTGGAGAAAGGTTTGCAGGTTAGATTCAACCAATATGGAGCATATGTGGAGGATCCAAGACATGGGTTCAAGAGGATTGCTAAAGGAGAAAAATCAGGTAGACTTTTCACTTTTGAGTTGGAAGATACAAAAAATATTACACTATACAGTTATAAAGATCAAACACTTTGAAAGCTTGAGATTTGGCACAAAAGGTTAGGGCACATAGGAGAAAGAACCTTGAAACAAATGTGCAAGGACCAATGTGTGCTTGGGATACCTAATGTATCCAAGCAACATATGATTTATAAGTGTGGTGCTTGTCAATTTGGGAAGTCTCGCAGGTTACCCTTCTCAAAGAAAGGACACATGCATGAAGACTACCTAGAGCTTGTACACATAGATGTATGGGGGCCAAACAAAGACCCCTCAGTCTCAGGATCAAGGTACTATGTGTCTTTCATTGATGATTATAGTAGATGGACTGTATTATACTTCATGAAGCACAAGGATGAGGTATTTAATTGCTTTAAATAATATCTTGCATTAGTTGAAAATCAGACAGGAAGGAATTTGAAGAGGCTAAGGTCAGATGGAGGAGGTGAGTACTTCTCCAATGAATTTGAAGACTTCTTACAGGACAGAGGCATCAAAAGAGAGATAACCACAAGGTATTCTCCTGAACAGAATGCGCTAGCTAAGAGAAGAAATAGATTAATTGTTGAGACAACTAGATCTATGCTTAATGAGAAAAAGTTACCTAACTATCTATGGGCAAAGAGTGTTTCTACTGCCACTTACCTCATAAACAGGTTACCATCTAAGTCTCTTGATGGCATGACACCCTATGAAGCATGGTATGGTAAGAGACCTTCACTTGACAATTGCAAAATATTTGGATGTGTAGCATATGTACACATTCCTTCTTATATAAGAGGTAAGCTAGACCCAAAGGCTGAAAAATACATCTTTATTGGGTATGATTTAAATAAAAAAGGTTATAGGTTTTATAATCCTATCAATAAGGGGTTTATGGTAAGCAGAGATGTTGTCTTTGATGAAAATGATTCTTGGTATGAGAATGAATGCATGAAGGTCAAATTACCTTATGATTTGGAAGAGGAATTTCCAAGTCTTACAAAGGAGGAACCTACTCAGAATGAAGCCTCAAGTTGAGATGATGAAGACACTATCAATCTTGAAGAATTCAAAGCATGGAAGTCCAAAGGCAAAATGAAGATGAAGAAGCTTGAAGACATACCTGAATCCTCAACTCAACCATTTAGAAGATCACAAAGAGAAAGAAAGAAACCTATCAGATATGGGTATGGTACATCTCTTGTTACTAAACATTCTGTTTATCTTGCCAAAGATTTGTCAAATGAAGAACCAGGATCATATGAAGAAGCAATAACCAAATCAGAATGGAAAGAAGCTATGGATGAGGAGATTGATGCTCTCAAAGAAAGTGACACATGGGAGTTAGTACCTAAGAAGGACTCAATGAAGGTAATAGGATCTAGATGGATGTATAAGCTTAAAAGAAATTCTGATGGCACAATCAATAGGTACAAAGCCAGATTGGTAGCCAAGGGTTTTGCACAAACCCAAGGCATTGACTATGAGGAGACTTTCTCACCTGTGGCCAAGATGCCAACCATCAGAGTGTTGGTAAGTGTGGCTGCATCAAAAAATTGGAGTATGTACCAATTGGATGTCAAGAATGCTTTCTTGAATGGATGGATTTCAGAGGAGGTATATATGTCACAACCTCCTGGCTATGAGGACCCTAAGAAGGTAACATATGTTTGCAAATTAAAAAAGGCTTTATATGGATTGAAGCAGGCACCTAAGGCATGGAATTACAGGTTAACTACATACCTCCAAGACCAAGGTTTTTTCATGAGCAAGGCAGATACTTCTCTGTTCATTAAGAGAAGTAATTGAAAGGTAATATACCTTTGTGTTTATGTTGATGACATCATCATTACAGGTAATGATGTCAATGGAATCAGACATATCAAAAGTGAGATGATGAAGGAGTTCAAGATCAATGATCTTGGTCTATTGAAATATTTTTTGGGACTTGAATTAGTCTACACTAATTCAGGGATATACATCACTCAGAAAAAATATATACAGGACATGTTGAAGAAATATCACTTGCAGGATGCTAAAGTAGCAAGCACTCCAATGGAGGTAAACCTAAAGCTAAGTGCCCATGAAGGTGATGAAGTCAAGGACATTACAGGTTATCAAAGTATGGTGGGTAGCTTAAACTATGCTACCTTAACAAGGATAGATGTTGCATATGGAGTTAGTGTGCTAAGTCAATTTATGCACAAGCCAAGGATACCTCACTTAGAGGCTGCCAAGAGAATCCTGAAGTATCTCAAGGGTACACAGAATCATGGTTTGTATTTCCCTTACACTTCAGATATTGATATCAAAATTTATTCCAATGCAGATTGGGCAGGATGCAAGGATGATAGGAGGAGCACTTTTGGATATATCTCTTTTGCAGGTGACAAACCAATTTTATGGTCTTCAAAGAAGCAACCTACTATTGCTTTGTCTTCCATAGAGGCAGAGTATAGAGGACTAGCTAATGCCACACAAGAAGCAATTTGGATTAATTTTTTATATACAGAATTGGGCTTATTTACTAGGTCTCCAATAATCTTTGGAGATAATACAAGTTCTCTTCACCTTGCAGCTAATCCTATTTACCATGTTAGGACCAAACACATAGAGGTCCATTACCATTATGTGAGAGAGAAAATGATAAGCAAGGACATTCAACTTACCTATGTATCAACCAACATGCAATGTGCAGATTTGTTGACTAAAGCTTTGGATGGAACCAAACTTTGCAGGTTCAAATCCATGATTGGATTGCAGGATATACTTGAAGATTGAAGATGAAGACTTAAGCCAAAATGTTTGGCTTGAGGGGGAGCTGTTGGTGTAAACTACAAGCCTACACATTTGGCTCAAAGGATGTATTGAAGTCTATACATACATGAAGAAGCATAGGAACATATGCTAGTGGTTAATTACCACTTTACCTCATTGTAAAAGCAAATTGACTTGGAATCTCTTGTAATCACCTACCAAAAGGATTCGTGGAAAATTAGTTGCTTGATTGAAATAATATCTCCAAGCATTTAGGAGCTTGACCATAGGGAGCCAAAAGTTTGAATTTGAATTCAAATTTTTAGTCATCTCTTATAAAAATGGATATGAAAAGTCGCGGGGAGAGAGAGCACTCCCGAGCCTAGCATTACTGATTTCTGAGTGTGTGTGAGGTCTACACTCTAGCCCACACCTCTCTACACCATTTGGCAATGAGATTCATGCCAATGTAAATGTATACAAATGTTCATTAATACATACATTCATACTGTCCATCTCTGAGTTCTCTGTTAGTCTACTCAAACGTTTGTCAACTTGTCAAGGGCATATCTCAGTCAATTCCTCACCAAATTCAGTGATTCAAAGCTTGTTGAATTCAGCTTGAAGTAATCTACATGATAGCAAAGTTTGAAGACATTCTACTCAGCCATTTTGGAGAAATCCGCGTCGAGGTGATCTCTGGTCATTTTCTGCTCCAGTCCTAAAAAGTTTGAGGTATAGCTTAACTTGCTAAATTGATTTCTCTTAGCATAGTTTATCATTTTACATTATTCGACTTGGAATAGGTAGCTTACTAAGCTAATTAGATACCCCTAAAAGGAAGTTTTCCAATTCCTACTGTGCTGGTCATATTGAGCAAAATATATAGCAGGTGTCAAGACATAAATAGAAGGTTTTCTTGAGTTTGTGACTTCCAAAGTTATCTGTTTTGATTCAATCATTGCACACATCATTTCCAAAGGACATAGGACATTTTATGGTGTCATTGGAAAGCTAAGGAGGTCTAGATATCAACTCTAAAGCAAAAGAGGGCTGGTACAAAGCAGGTTTAGCAGTACCTACTCAGTCTCTTGGAGCATCCATCCATCTTTCCCAACACATATAACATGGAACACTAGATGAATCCATCTTTCTTCTAGAAGTTGTAAATCATAGCCCACACTTCAACCTTTTTTATGATTGGAATAGGACTGCAATATCTAGGCAATAAGTTGCACATTTCTTGGTGTTTGATTGTTCACACCTATGAAGAACTTGAAGATAAAAATGATCTCCTACGTGAAAAGGAACTTCACATCATTTAGGATGGACATAAGCTCTACTTGATATTGAGCTACTTTTAAGTTTTCTTTACCTAACTAGAGCTTAAATTCATGTCTTGAAGGAATTCTTGAGTTGCATGAACTTGTTAAGTTTGAAGCACCACTGGATATGGAGGCCTAAGTTGGAACCTTTACATCAGTTGGAATGGAATAAATTCAGTTCAGGAATTCTTAGCACTATTATATGCAAACGCAACTCAACTAAGATAATCTTCCTAATTACTTTGTTTGGAAGTAATAGAAGCTCTGAATGTGCCTTCCAAAATTTGATTGAATTTATGTATTTTTCTATCCATCTAGGAATGTTTAGTCATATTTAAGTTTAGTTTAGTTTCAAGTCTACTAAATACTGCTCACCAAAAATGGCTCATAAATTTGGCATCTCTATCAAAAAATATTCTACTACAAGAGCAAGAGTGTATCAAGTTGATTTCTAAATATCTTTGTGAGTTCATGAGTCTTATAAGTAGTCTTCAATGGTATAAAGCAAGCTAGTTTATTCATTTAAACTACTATAATGTAGAGAGAAAAACACCATTTTTAGTGTAAGGTAATCGTGAATTTAAATCCATGGAGATGCTTCCCATTTAGCTTTGGGGATCTCCAAAGAATGAAAGAATCCTTCAATTCTTTATCCTTGAAGTTTATTGACATGACATTTATGACATTAAGATATGTATGTCTGCACATCTTGATGCATACTAGGCCAATACAAGTCTCATTTATCTAATTCATAGGTTTGTTTAAGACTAGGATATCCAACACTTGGGGCATTATAGCATTTGGAAAAGAATTGACTTTGTACGTCTAATTTAGTTGGGACAGAAACGTTACCATTTTAAAGCAAATACTCATCTTGTAGGGAATAGTGTCTACAATCTCCCTCAATTAGTACTTGCTTCATTTATTTGGGCTTCGTCAGTAGCTTTCCATGCTTAGCTATAGTTTGCAACTTCTTCATAGCTTCGTTTCAAAGCAAAAACAAATTCTCTTTGAATTTGGAAAAAAATCATATTTTTCAACATAGGCATCCAACTTAAGGCATCTACCATTGCATTGAACTTTCCTCTCTATACGTGAGTTTGTACTAAAAATCTTGTAGTTTTTGTCCTACCTATCTTTTGCACCTCATAAAGTCGACTAGTTTGCAAACCACTTGATGCTCTCTTGATCAAAGACTATAGTCCACTTTTATCCATATAGGTTGTGGTGCCATTTCGTGAGAGCATTTAGGATAGTGAACATTTATTAGTGATATGTAGAAGAGTTTTGCTGAGGAAGAACTAGCTATGTGCTTTCAAAACTTATCAGTCAACTATCTTCCCTTAGTACTATGCCTACTTTAGATGAACTCCATCTCTTTCTAACTCAAAAGATTCATTCCAATCTATTAACTTTGAAAACGGATTCCAAAGCAAAAGAAATTTCACATCTTGAAAACTCTTTTCTTCCTCTTCTTTCCAATTGAGTTTCTAGTGTTTCCCTTTGAGTTGATCTATCAAAGGTACTGGAATTTCGGCATGTCCAACCATGAACTTCCTATAGCATCTAGCCAATCAAAGAAAGCTATGTAGTTCTTAAATAGTCTTCAGCTTTTGCAATTTTAGAATCACTTGCAGCCTTTTGGGGTAAACTTGGATTCCATCCATGGACATCTTTGATGAGTTTAGTATCTTTGAGAAGTTAAAAGACCTTTTTCAAATGCTACAAGTGACTCTTGTAATCTTTGCTAAAGATTAAAATGTCATCAAGAAAATCTACCAAAAATTTCCCCAAGTATGGCTTTAGAGTTTGATGCATGAAAGTCATAAACATTGTGAGTGCATTTTTAACTTGAATAACATCACTAAAAATTCATAGTGAACATACTTTGTTCTAAAGTTTTTCTTGGGTATATCATCTTCTTTAATTGTGATCTCATGATAACCTTGGAAGAAATCAATGTTTGAAAAGACTTTAGTTCTCTTTAAGCTATCAAATAGATCTTTCACAAGCGACGTGGGGAACATATTCTTTATTCTCAGATTGTTTAGATCCCTATAATCTCCACAGAGTCTCATTGCTGAATTTTTGTTTTTTACAACAAGAATGGGCGCAACCCAAGGTGGCTTTCTTAGCCATATAAAACCTTTATCCATATCTTCCTTGATCTTTTTTTTTAACTTCCTTAATTTGGACATATGGGAGTTGGTATGGCTTTTGAGATTTTTTGCTCGGGTGTAGAAAACATATCTATCCTGTCATGGATGTTTCAACGAGAGGTTGGCAAGCCATGGGGTAGTTCCTCATGGAACCCATCTTGAAATTCTTTTAGAAGTTGATTAAAATTACGATTCACTTCATGAGGAATAAAGATTGAGACATGAAAAACTTGTTCTATGTTCACATCAATGCTTAGGACTAGAAATGATTGGTTCCTACCTTCATCATTTACAAGTTTTTAGAGTTCTAAACTTGAAATCAAAGGAGTACTTGAAACATTATGATCCCTAATTTTAAACATTACCTCTTCATGTTGGGATTTCAAATTATAAGTATAATAACTTCTGGACAATAAAGGTCCACAACTCCATAGCCACTCTCTGCCTAGAACTAAACTTCCCTTTTCCATGTTCACAATTTGAAAGTCCAACTTATTCTTGAATTTTTGGATTTCAAGTTTCAAATTCACAAACCATTGAGGTTGCAACATGTTATTCGAAGCCTCACACTAATGGGTACAATCACAATGCGTTATCTTCACTTGCTTAGCACTTGAATTTTCATCCAAGTTTAAGGTTTGTAATAGATGAATCTGTTTTCTCTCCTTCCCTTTCTGATTCAAAGTGACCTTTGTATCTCTTCCACCTAGACATGCTCTACTCTAATGTTGAGGCATTAAGCACTTAAAACTTAAATTATTTTTCTGTTCTTTGTCAAAATCTTCTAGAGAAAGCACATTTCTAAAACCATGAGGTTATTTAGTTGTGCATTCTATTGACTTTTATCCTTTTCCCCTAGAATGTTATGAAGTGGTTATATGATCTACGTCTCTAGGCGATTTTGATAGATATGAGTTTAAACACTTTTTGTCCACTTAACTATTCGGCTAAAGATTTTGAGATTAGACTTAAGTAAGCATCCTTATGCTCTCTAAGACAAAGATTCCACCTAGCTAAGTGGATATGTTTTAAGGGAGACAAGGAGGAGGTATTGAGTTCAGATCCTCATAAACCTATGCAACTTTGATGGCTTCATCAAGCGACTCCGATGCATTACATTTTACCTCATTTTGGATTCCCCTCTTTAGTCCTCAAACAAAACTACAAAGCTAGTGAAAATCATCAGGATTTTTGAATTCTAGAATGATTTCTTAATATTATGAAATATAAATTGATAGTGATCTTCCTTACTTTTGGACTCTATCCCCATCCTTCCAATTGCATTCATCCTTATATCTCATGGAGACGCTCTTTTTTGAAGAGACAAGAGAATTGCATCGAAAATGAGGTTCTTTTATGATTCTTCAAGAGACACATCCACCATGTGTTTGATTTTAGGCCTAATGATAAACTAGCTTCTATCATTTGAACAACTTCAAGAGTACTCTTGAGTTGGTGGACATCTTGCCACTCCTCCAAGAATGTTAGGACAACATTCTTGTTCCTATCTCTATCTTCATTTGAGAATTAAGGGGATCAAAGATCCTTTCCCAAGAAAAGATCTAAGGGCCGACTTACACCTAGTGGTTGTCCTGACCTTTTGACAAATAAAGAAGTGTTAGTAGTCATCAAACTAAAATGACTCATATTACCATTGAAGGAGACGAGATTCGCCTAGGAAATGTGTAAATCCTTCTTTTGTCAAGGCAAACATTGGCGTGCTTGCTAGAGTATCAATGTGACTACTCATAGCCCTCCTACGTACATCTTGGGGCCCATGGAGTAATCCAACATGGCCCTTATTTCACATTGAACTCTATAAAAAGATTAAAGAAGTTTTGTGACTTCCACCAGCACATTGGAAAAATCTCCAAAGATTTTCCCTTAATTACCAACGTAGCTTCTAATCATAGCCCCTAAATAGAAGTGGAGTTTACTTTATAACCTTCCAACATTGTAACCTCAATGTTTGTAACTACATATGTAATTGCTACACCTAATGCATCATGAAATAACTTGAAATCACAATGGTTCACGGTGATGCACATTGTTGAGATTAAATCCCTTGTGGATGGTGTATCAAAAATTGTCACATTTAATCTTTTTTTATTACTTCACTTTATACCGATTATGAACTGATAAGTGCAACTAATATATTTATGATTGAGTATATCCAAGGATAAGAAGAACCAAAGACATATATATGTTTCAAATACTTACATGTTTGTGTATGAGAAACCCTTCAATTGTATAAGTATGTGATCCATGTGTGCCAATTAGAAATTCTATTGACCTAAGAACTCTAGGACCTATAACCCTACTTGTATAAATGTCCAATAATCACCAATGCTTCAAAAACCATATCAAAAGACCTTCTAGACCCTAAACGAAAATGGTAAGAGGACCTTCACTTGAAACCCTAATTGACCGAAAATCATTGGGACAATTATGCCTTAGAATCAGTGTTGTATTGTGAACCTTAATCCTTAAAGAAAGCTAAAGGTATATGGATAAAAACACCCAAAAAAAACTACGTAAATTTGTACCCTATTGAAAACTCTAACATCTTTGTGCTTAGAGATCATCGAACCCTAATGACTCAACTTCAAGCCCTTGAAGTCCAACATGTAATCCTAGAAGGCAACTTCAAACCCTTGGAATCCAACTCCAAACCCTAATATATGCTATGAAGCCAACATCACAAAAAGTGAACGAAACACGTGTAAATGCACTAAACATAAACCTCATGTATGTTTAAAACCTTTATTGTGTATGCTTGAGCTATAAATATTTGTTTGGTAACCCTATCCATGGAAAACACTAGTCGTTCTATTTAAAAGCCCTAGCTTGGAACCTTAAAAACCTATCTTTCAAACCCCTAAGGCCTTGTAAATGCATCTATATAAGTTAATATATCCCCTAAACTTTAGTCCTAAAATTTAAAAAAGAAAAAAAGAGAAAAAAAGAAGAAATGTAGAATAAAAAGAGAAAATAAAAAAAAGAAAAAGAAAAGTGAAAAATAGGAATGGAAGAAAAATGATCCTAAACTTGAAAAGAGAAGGCCCATGTGTGTGCATACATGCAAAACTTCAAATTAGAAAGTTGGGAGTTCAAGAAATTTATAAATAAAACGTCGTTAATTAATTTGATTTTTTCCAACTAATTATTTTATAGTCAAAGTAAATAAACAGTGAAGTAAAGAATCCTTCTACCTGTAGCACTCAAGTTAAGTGAACTGCAAATGTTGTGATTATCCGTAGCAGTACATGCAGAGGACCCTTACCTTCTTAAAACATCCTTGTATCTACTTAGTTTGTATTAGGCATCATCTTTTGGTTCACACGTTTACACATGGCCATGGATGAGAATTCCTTATCATCCACGGTTGATTATGATATGATTGATGTTCCTTCTTCATCTTCCACAACCACTCTTGTAGTGAGGTTTTGAATAGATCTTTTATTTATGATATCCTCTTTCATGAACCACTCACCACTTTGATCCCTCCATTGAATTTCATTCATGATGCCTTCCTTCATTGACAACTGAACCCGACATGAGGCGAAGTGGTTGCTTGGAGATTGCTCCAAAAGGAAATCGTCAGAGATAATAGAGCACCTTACATATCTTACATTGATTTTAATTTATGTTTTCAATAAATGTACAGATTTTATTGCACTGCACGATCATAGCCTCCACATAAAATAAAAAAACCAAGTATTTTTTTTTCAAGTTCTATCTATCTATGCATTGCGTTCACTCATGTCAAAAGAAGGATTTTTTTCTGGTTATGTCCGAACCACTCATGACATGCATTAGTATAGTCATACATTTTGTGCACTTCTAATCTTTCCTTAGTTAGAAAAATTGTAATTGTTATAGCTTAACTATTTTTTCATAAAAAGAACAAAACTAGAAAACTCTAAATTTATCATAAAATAACTAAGAGTAAAAGATTAGGAAAAAGCTGATAAAAAGAACCAAAAGGAAAATCATAATCATAAAAAAAACTTTAAAAAATAACCAAAAAGAGTTGTTTAAAAGCAAATATGTTTAGCATTCAAAATTACAAAAACACAAAAGAAATAGTGTAAATCTAAGAAAAGAAGTCAAGTTGTAGAAATTAAGAAGAAAATCAAGTTGTGAAGAAGAAGATCAAGTTGTTGAAATTCAAACCAAAAAGAAAGAAGAAAATTAAGTTATAAAAGCTAGATTCAAGAAAAGAAGTCAAGTTGTAGAAATTAAGAAGAAAATCAAGTTGTGAAGAAGAAGATCAAGTTGTTGAAATTCAAACCAAAAAGAAAGAAGAAAATTAAGTTATAAAAGCTAGATTCCGTGGTGCAAACGCTGCCACCGTGCAATCGAAGATGTCCCACACATCTTCCTTACTTGCCCCAACTCCTACAGAATCTGGCAGATGGTTGGACTGAAAATCAGAGTTCAGAAACAGCTTAGCTGGAAACAAGTCCTCTTGGGTGAAGCGATTGGATGCTCTGCGGCTCTCTGGAACGCGATCAGAGGGGAAGTCCTGTGGAAAATTTGGCGGGAGCGGTGTGCTCTCAACTTCGGCGACCCCCCCAGGGAGTGGTCGATTGAAAAATCTCTGTTCCTCCTTGGCAAAAGGATTGTCAACAGTAAGAAGTCCCCCCCCTTCAGGCACCATCAAGTCCTCCTTTTGATCAACAACAAGCTCAAACCCAAGTGGATCCCGCATGAGGGCGACGAGAGGGTGATCAACCTTCTTTGTACTGCAACCTAGGAATCAACCAAGCTTCCCCTGCTTTGTGGGATTTGGGGGGTCCCGTGGGCACTAGTCCCCTTCTATTGTACCTTTGTTTCTTAATTTAATTCAAGTCCGGGAGAGTAGGCTATTGCCGAACTTCCTTTATAGTAAAAAAAAAAAAAGAAATCAAGTTGACTAAGATAAATCCAAGAAGAAAGAAAAATCAAACTATAGAGAATTGTTCAAGAAAAGAAGTATCCTCAATAGCTTGGATTATCACATCAATACTAAAGCCCTAGAATTAGGTTTCTAGTTAGGTGGCTAATCTGAAAAAGAAGAGAAGGTCCTAAAGCGCACTTTCATATGCTAGATCAAAACTCAAAAAATATTTTCTCTGAACTCTACTTTGCGTTAAGGGAGATTGTTGAGCCTTTCACTATGGATATTGTTTTGTATTCTAGGACAATCCAGAGAAGGGAAATGGAAGAGGATTTTAAAGAGCTTATGATTGAGAAACAAGGGGACGAGTAGTCCAAGCTATTTTGAAAGATAAAGGAAAGTTTAGTAGATTCAATGTCACTAAGTACTTGGAGAGTTTTGAGGAACAAGCTCAAATCTAGGGACTTTCTAAAGAGATGCTAAAACATTTCTTCAAACGGGTGGATTTAGGATCAATCTTGAATTCTATCTAGACACATTAAAAAACGATATGGGCTTATTTAGGAAAGAGTTGCTCAAACTCTTCTATCTAGAGGATTTTAGCTAGCATAGTCAAGATGGATTTTTACAATGAGAAGCTGATCTAGATTCTATTCCTCAAGATTTTAAGTCCTACAAATAGGGCTGTGGAGAATTGAGGAAACTTGTAAGAGATTCGGGTTGATTGTGGAATGGGTGACAGTAAGAGGAGAAGTAGAGTGGATCTATCCTCTTTGATAGACAAGTGCAACAAGCCCCAATGTAGCCTAGAAAGAAACCTGTTTGGACTAGTCTAAATATATCAGTAGCATTGGCTATGGCTAATGTGGCATCTACATCTTAGAAATCATTGGAATTTTAGTTAGAAATTCTTAGTAAACAACTTGAAAACATTATGTGGATGCAAGCATCTCTATCCAAGAAGATTACTAGCCTTCATAACAAGGTGTATTGTAAGGGTTTTCATGCCCATGTTTCTTCTTAGTGGAGCATGCGATATGTAGACTTAATAGAAAGATATGATATGTCCATGCCAAATATACCTCAAGGTTATGTGATGCCTCCAATTGCCCCTCCAGTTCAACCCATTGATCAGCACATTCCTATGCCACTATTTCAGCCCATGTATTAGAGAAATATCAAGCCTAATGATAGACAAGGAGTTAGAAGATCCCGAGGAATTAGAGGAAGAATCTAAGTCTTGTGCGATGCCCAAGAACACTTTCTTATGCATGTGAGGAACTAGATCTAGCAAAAGACCACTACCTAATTATTGATATAGATAAAAAATTATGCATCTTTAGGATTCCTCTTCCTCTAACTATAAATTGGGGGAAGATAAAAATGAAGAAATGATATGAAAATCTTTCAAATACTAATGCTAATTGATTGAAGCTCTAGTAACAGCCCAAGATGCAATCATGTAGAAGACTAATTGAAAGTATCTTATGGGTGAATTCTCCTTCTAATCACATATTTCCAATGTCAAGGATAAGTGGAGAATAGACAAGATACAAGATGAAGTAGAGCCTAAAAGACAGAGTAACAAGAAGGAACGCTAAGGATGATGAAGAAACGATAAAAGGTATTGAGAAGAAAGTCCATTTTCAGGAGTCTATTGCATCTCAAAAAGAAGCAAAAAGAAAGGAAATTACTAAAGGAAAGAGACCAATTAAGGAAAATCAATCTAAGAAAAAGCAAAAAAAAAGTAATAAAGAAAGTAGTAGAAAAGAATCATGAGACTCGTGAAAGAAATCATAATATTCAATAGAAAGAAAATAGCAAGGAAAAGAAATCTCTTAAGGCCATACTAATCTCAAAATTAAAAAAGAAGAATGATGTGAAGGAGATCTTAAATGATATTTTACTAAAGAGCAAGGTAAATATTTCTTTGAAGCATGTCTTCTCAATTGTGAAGCTTGAATTCAAAGGTAGATTTATTTAATTGATTAAAAGGAAACGATTCTTGTTGCTTAAAGAAATAGAGATGGAAGAGTCACCTAAGGTCATTCAATTAATGAATGAGGTTTTTGCTTTGAGTGACTCATCTGATAATGAAGATGATGAAATTGCAATATTCCAAGTGAACGTCAATTCCCTTGGACCGATAATACATGATGAAGAGATAAAAGAAATTTAAAGTAATTATAATAGAAACTTCTAGGCAGAAGGAATGTTGGAAGTAAAAATAAAATTGGGAAATGATAGAGAATCGTGTTTGGCTTTGGCCTTCTATATTGACTCATGGCTAGAGATAAATGTAGTCTTTTAAAAATAAATGACAAATTTAGATGGCGGATAGGCAAAGAACATGGTTGGTAGATGAGGACTGCAGAAAATGGCCTGGAGTTATTCGAGGCTTGTGCATTTGTGTCTATGACAATTGTGGAAGTTTCATAGGAATTCCACTTTTTTGTGTAAGATAACTATTTATATGACGTTATTCTTGGGAAAACATTTATAATTTAAATGTGAATGGAATCAAAGGCTATGGATGACATATCTTCTTTTGTAAGGATGTGTTTGAGATCCGGTTTGCATTCCTTGCAAGTCATGAAAATCTGTTTGAATCATGCAAGGAGTATGACAAATCTAAGGAAAAAACCCATACCCTTTTATGATCTAGAATGCAATGATTGTGAAATGGCAAATATGGGCATATTTTGATAAAATTTTTTGTTGGAATCCACCATTAGGAGAGAAGGGTGGAAAATGGTTTGATGTCTTGTGTGACTCTCTACATAGTTTTCAAAACTATTCTATATATTGTTCTACATTTAAATTATGTTATTTGAAAAAAGAAAATATATGAAACAAATTTAGAAAAACATATTAAAAAGATTATAAAAATCTAGGTTTCATGCTACTTGATGAACAAATTGAGAACATAATTGAGTTAAAAAGAACTTCTACTACTCTAGAGCAGCTTTAACAAGTTCTTCAAAGAAAGGACGAATGTGAAACCATTATGCTCAGTTTTATTAAAGAATATCATTTAATTGTTAATTTTTTGCAACAAACATGAAGTGAATGTTAATAGCAAGTATACGTTTGTTGATAAAAACATCAAACACATAGCTCAACCATTGCCAAGAGATAGTTTGGAAAAATATAAGATTATGTTTGATGACCCTATGCTGAGAAAACAAGAGCTGATAACGCATCATTTTATTGATGAGACTATTAAGTAGATTGAGTTTGGTGATAAAACATTTCTTATAGAAATTGAAAGAGAAAAATTCATTGAAGTTATCAAGAAACATGAAAAAGGATTCACTCCTTTTCCACATGAAATAGGCTCTATGGATTAAAAAAAAGTTCTACCCATGATCATTTTTATAGTACCACATATTCCATGGAATATTTGACCTATAATAGTTCCAAAGGATCATTTACCTGGGTTGATGGAACTATGAAAGGAAAAGATATCCATGAAAATATTGGAGCCATCTTCAAGACAATATTCAAATAGATGATTCATGGTTCCAAAGAAGAATGAGAAAATTTGTTTCATCCACGATTTGCACCTTCTGAACAAATTCATGATTAAAAATGTAGGGATAAGACCTATAGTGGATAAAACTGGTGAAGCATCCACTTGGAATCCTACTTAATCAATGGGTGACCTCTATTCAGGGTTTGACCACTTTTAGCTAATATTGAGAATAGAGACATTATTCTGATGAAGACTCCATTCGGCCTTCTATGTATGTGTACTTTGCCACAAGGAGGGACAAATTCTATCGCTCAGATGATGCCTAAACTAAAGCAACTACTAATTGAAGGTATGATTATGAAGCATGTTGATATATGAGGACATAAGCCTATTACTTAGTTTGATGATACAAGTCCTATTTGTATAAGCTGAGTCATAGGTCAAGATGACGATTAGGGGCAGAGATACACAGTCTGCTTTGGTGCAAAAATACTACATGAAACTCAAAGAACTTATCGACAAATTAATAGATAACTATGGGTTTTGGTAACTATATGAAAATGAGGTAACGAATATTTCATAGGAGCAAATGTTCTTTTTGAGACTGATTTTTTTCCTCTAATGGGTATGATTGCAAATTGTTCTTCTCCCAATATTGCAGTAATTAAGTTGGTTTCATATGTAATTTTTATTAACCCAGCTTTTCTCCACATAACTAGAGAATCAATAATGTCGTAGACATGCTCTCATGGACTAATCTTGATGATTATTCACATAGTGATGAGATAGAAAGAGAAAGGAATATTTTGAGATATGATCCACTACTTTATGTTTATGAGCAATTGCATGAGAATAAATATAAAGGATAATGGAAAGATATAGGAAGCTATCTGAGTTCACTCAATTCTTCCTTAGGTTTTTCTGCAAATAATTTTAGACCCATCATGAAAAATTCTTACAACTTCTTCTTGAAGGATGGCTTTTTTTTGCAACATGCTAAAGTTGAGGTGAAGAATCCACAATGTGCGCTAAGTAATAAGAGTCTTTAGAGAAATCTTATGATAGAAATGCATGAGACCTTATGGGAAGATCATAAAGGATTTGTTATTATGTATGAGAAACTTAGGGAGGCCTACTAGTGGACAAGTATTTATGTGAATGTTTGAGACTCTGTGAGAACTTATGCCACATGCCAAGTTTATTCCTTAGTCACGCATAGAGACATGTTATATCCCACTTACACTTCTTGTGTTTATTTTAAGTGGGTAGTTGAACTTGTAAACATGCGCATAGGACTTGATAAAATGAGATAGATAGTAATTGTTAGAGAAGACTTAACTAACCATTGAAAGGTTGACCTCTTCATACAAAGAATACTTATAATGTATGGAGATTACTTTTAGAATAAGTGATTTCATGATCTGGATGCATAGAGAAGGTGGTGGAAAATTAGGGAGGCAAAGGAATTCTTTGACTGATAGAGGATTTCTTTGTCTTTGACTACTACCTATAACCGTGAGGCTAATGGAAAGATTGAGAGATGTCATCCTTCCATTGTGAGGGCAATCTCTAAGTCTTGCAATTGAGACATAAAGCCAATGGCGTAGATATCTTCCATTAGCATTATGGGTAGATAGGATGATGTACACTTGGTGTATAGGATTTATCCATGTGGAATTAATGTATGGTCAAAATCAAGTTTTCCACTTCCAAAATTAGAATCCAACATGGATGATGCTACTTTGGAATGATGATATCTCAAGACAATAATTAATAGTGTTCAGAATTAAAGAACTAGGAGAAGGAAATAAAAAGCTAAAAGAGGAAATGCTAAATTTAAAGGAGTCAATGTTAAAGAATAAAGTATACTTTGGCAAAATCCATTGACATAAGACATTTACAATACACACTAATGATTGGGTATTGGTGTACAATAGTATGTTTGATACTCAGTTTCATTTAAGAATAAAATTGTCTAAAATATTTTTTTGGGGGATATGTAGTTATGCCTATGTTTAATAATGGTACGTATGAACTTCGTGAATTTGATGAAACTCCTTTAAAGTATTTAATTTTAGGAAAACACTCAAGTCATTCAAGGAAGAAATGAAGAAGAATATGAAATAGATAAATAATTACTTGAAGATGAAGATGATATTGAAGCTACTAGAGAAAATTAAATAAGGTAACTGTATTCTATTTGGTTTATCCATTTTCAATTATTAGTATGTATTTTGATTTTATGCATATCATATTGCATTTCATAAATGTTCTAAGCAATTAATAGAAGATTTTAGATTACAATAAGAAATGATTAGAAATGCTAATAGGAATGTGTTCACTTTAAAATACTTCCCAATGAAGTGATACCTTACCTTAATGTGATTGATCTTCAAACAATAGATGAGATTATTAGCCAAGCAATGGCATTCTTACTATTAGTGAGAAAACGAGGCACATGCTGAGGTAGACCCATACCACAAGCAAAGGGAGAAGTCCACTATCTTCCTTACATGCATCCCTACTTGTAGCATACTCTATTTGTGTAATGGAAAGAATAGTACGCTCTTGAAGAGGATATCTCTAAAAGATAGCACCTTAAGTAAAGTGAAAAATGTACCTTGTTTTAGACGTTTGGTTGTCTACACTGTTGGGATTTGTATTGGCGAAAAACTTCGGCTTTAACGCCTACTGTTGCGGAAATACTTTCGCCCTGATGGTGGGTTTCGCGACAAGGCTTGAACTCTGTCAGGCCTGCGGAAAAAATGCCGCGCCACCGGAAATAGAATGCTAAGCTAGAGTGATTCAGAACGCCTCTGTAATCAACAGTAGCTCAGCCTACTTAACGTTGCTTTAACTGCGTTATTCTGCGACTCAGGTTCCACCGGAATTTTACCAGACTGTTACTGGACTGACACCGTAGTCGTACCGGAACTTCACCGAAATAAACTTAGTTCTGTTAGTAATTGCTTCAGATGAACTTATGTGAAGTAAGGAAGTAGTATGTGAGCTTCCTTCACCGAATTAACTTCCTTCTGGAAACTTCACAGTTCTGAACTGCTACTTTCCGGTTAGCTTTTGTACTGTGTGTACATCTTCATTCCACCGGAAACTGTGATCAGCTTAAAGTAGAGACGTCTAGCTACAAGATGAGCTATCTCTCATACAAAGCTTCGAATCCTGCTATGAGTTATACTTCGTTGTTCTACCGAAAAAACTTATTTTCTGAGAAACTGTAACTGACCAGAAAATTACTGAAACATGTTTACTGCATAAACTTTTATACGCCGAAACATGCGTTTACAGGAAAAGTACTGAAGCATGTTTAGTAACGAGTCGTGATAGTTAACGATAAACTAAACTTCCTACCGTAACACGAAATAACTTCAGATTCTTCACAAGTAAAGATTGCGCGCAGACATCCACATGAACATGTGTTTTCGATTAGAGAAGATGTGTACAAGTAAGCTTGGCCTCTTCTTGCTCAAGTTACAGAACTCTCCTACAGTGAGTAGTTCCTTATTACCATCTCTCTTCAGATGAAAGGACCCGACACTTCAGGCTTGTGTTATTCATCTGTACATACGCGATCTATGGCGTCTTCTGAGAACTTCTAAATCTCTCTTCACTCATACGCGATCTATGGCGTCTTCTCTCAGTCTCTCGTTCTCCTCTGTGTATCAGCGTTACTCGCATACACGCACACACACCCGCGCACACTCCTGCTCCTCCTTCTTCAAATCTTGCTGTATATATATATACACTTTCTTGGCGCTCCTTTTCTCTGTCATTCTTCAATTCGCGTTATGCGCGCCTTACGCGCCCGCCACGGTTAATTGCTCTGTTATGCGGACACCGCGCACTAACTTCGCATACTGTACACCTGTGCACTGATTTTCTGGAGGATTCTAGTTTTCTCTTTGTTTGTTGCGTCAAATTCGTGAGTGTTTCCTTAACAGCTCCCCCTCAATCACTAATTTGACTTCTTCCGGTCTTTCATATATCTTTCTTTCTTTTATACCTGCCATCTCTTTGAATCTGTTTGTCTTTGTTCCATCCAAGCTCTTTGTCAGAATATCTGCAATCTGATCTTTCGTTGGAGTGTAGACTATTTCTATCTCTTTCTCCATTACTTTTTCCCTTAGGAAATGGTACTGAATCTCTATGTGTTTTGTTCTTGCGTGAAACACAGGATTCGCTGCAAGATACAGCGAGCTCATATTATCTCCATGTATGATCGGTATACTTTGATCTATATCCATGCTTTTAAGTAAAGTCTGCATCCATATTACTTCTTTTGCTGCTTCTACCAGTCCTTTGTATTCTGCTTCTGTTGACGATAAAGCGACTGTGTGTTGCTTCTTCGAACACCAGCTTACCAGCTTATCTCCTAGGTATATCATATACCCGTGCGTTGATCTTCGGTCATCTTGACTTCCTGCCCAATCTGAGTCACTATATGCTCTGAGCTTTATGTCTGACGTAAAAGGATAATATAATCCTTCCTTCATAGTTCTTTTGATATATCTGAGAACTCTTTGTCCTGCAACCCAGTGTTGATCTGTCGGACAATGCATAAACTGTGAGAGAACTCCCACCGGAAAACTAAGATCCGGTCTTGTTAGCGTAGCATATATTAGGCTTCCTACTAACCATTGGTATTTCTTCATATCTTTAAACTCTGTTCCACTATATTTGCTGAGTTTATGGTTTACTTCAAGCGGTGTTGAAGCTTCTCTGCAATTTTCCATGTTGAACTTCTTCAGTAAGTTCAGGAGATATCTTTCTTGTGTGACATATACACCATGATCTGTATATGTGATTTCCATTCCTAGAAAGTATGATAACCTTCCTAGGTCACTGATCTTGAATTCCTTTTCTAGCAGTTTCTTTACCTCTGTGATTCCTGTATCTGAGGTTCCTGTAATTATTATGTCATCTACATAGATACAAATGTAGATCATTCCTTCTTCTGTTCTTTTGATGAGTAGACTTGCATCTGCCTTCGAACTTTGGTATCCAAGTTCGTTCAGATACTTCACGAGTCTGTAGTTCCAAGCTCTTGGAGCTTGCTTCAGTCCATAAAGAGCTTTTCTTAACCTGCAAACAAAGTTTGGGTATCTGGAACTTATAAACCCTTCCGGTTGTTCCATATATACTTCGTCTGATATATATCCATTCAGGAATGCATTCTTTATATCTAGCTGACTTAGCTTCCATCCTTTTGATGCTGCTATAGCAATCACTGTTCTTATGGTTGACATTTTTGCCACCGGACTGAACGTCTCGTCATAGTCTATGCCATGCGTCTGAGCATAGCCCTTGATAACCAGTCTCGCTTTATGTCTGGCTATCCTTCCATCTGCAAGTTTCTTTATTTTGAACACCCATTTATTTCCAATTACTTTCTTACCGTTTGGTTTAGGAACAAGCTCCCATGTCTTGTTTTCTTCCAGTGCGGTGAATTCTTCTTCCATTGCTTCTTCCCATTGCTTCTTGCCTTTGGCTTCGTCATAACTTTGAGGTTCTTCCTCTTCTTTAACCATATATGCATAATCTTGTTGAGTCATATATGATGTATCATACGAGTATCTTTCCGGTTGTCTTCTTACTCTGTTTGACCTTCTTAGCTCATATTCTTCGTGTGTGTCTGAGTATCCGTCTTCATCTTCGTTCCTTATACCTGTTCCGGTCCTGGACGTACTTGCCTCTTCATCTTTGTTTACCTGAACAATTGATTTTCCTTTCTCTCTTCTTTTTATCTCTTCTTCAAATTCTTCAGCTGTATGACTCTGATCTGCATACCAGCTTTTCTGTTCATCAAATGTTACATCCCTGGAAACAGTAAAATGTTTGGTTAGAGGGCTCCATAACCTGTAACCCATCTGTTTCTCATCATATCCGACGAATACATATTTCTCTGCTTTCGGTTCAAGCTTATGTCTCAGTTGAGACGGTACATAAGCATACGCTACTGATCCAAACACTTTGCAGTGATCAAGTGTTGGCTTCTTTCCCCACCAGGCTTCGTAAGGGGTCATTCCTTCTAATGCTGTACATGGTAACCTGTTTACCAAGTATGTAGCTGTATTTACAGCTTCAGCCCAAAGATAATCCGGGCAATTCTTTTCTTTTAGCATAGCCCGTGCAAACTCTACTAGAGTTCGGTTTCTCCTTTCTGCTACACCATTCTGTTGTGGTGTATACCTGCAGGTTATTTCTCTCTTAATACCTGCATTCCAAAGATAGTCATTGAATTCTCGGGAGAAGTATTCTCCCCCTCCATCCGACCTCAGTCTTTTAAGTTTTCGTCCGGTGAGTCTTTCGGCATATGCATGAAAGTGCCTGAAAGCTCCGAACACTTCTGACTTTTCCTTCAAAACATAAAGAGTTATCCACCTTGTTGCGTCATCAATGAATAAAACATAGTACCTTGATCCGCTGATTGATCCTTCTTTCGTTGGTCCCCATACATCTGTATGTATGAGTTCTAGCACGCCATCATGTTTGAATCCTTTCTTCTGGAAAGGTAACCTGTGGGCTTTTCCCATTTGACAGGCTTCGCATTTGTGAATCATATGTTGGTTCTGTACGTTCGGTAATCCCAGTACAGACTGGTTCGCTATCATAGCTTTGATTCCTTTTTCGTGAAAATGACCTAATCTCTTGTGCCAGAGATCAAGTTCTGTAATTACCTTTTCATCATGTGTGAGCAACGCTTGGCCAATGTTCCCTTGTACTTTTAACGTAAAGAGTCTGCCTTCTTTCTTACCAGAAACGATCTGATAATATCCGTTCTTGGGATCTTCTACAAATACTCCTTTGTTTGTAAATCTGACCTGAAAACCCTTTTCGACTATCTGTCCCACACTGATCAGATTTTTCGGTATTGTTGGAACATACAAAACATTGGTTAGCAAATCTGCTCCACTCTTGCATTTCACTTTCCCGATTGATTGTACTTTGTGTCTTGTATTGTCACCTGTTTGAACAGTGTGACTCGCACTTCCTTTTTCCAATTCTGACATCAGTTCTATGTTTCCTGACAAATGATTAGAGCATCCAGAATCAATGTAAAATACCTTTAGGTCTTCATTTTCTGATGTGCTGATTGAGTTCATCATCAATGATGTATGACTTTCATTCTGTGTGTCATTTGCGTAGTTGTTGTAGGTGGTGTTGTAGGATTGGCTCTGTCCCCAACTTCTTACTCCACCTCTACCGTAGCCTCCTCTTTGGCTTTGTCTTCCTCTTTGGAAGTTACTTTGATTTCTTCCGCTACTGCCTCTGCTATTGTTGTTTTGATTTTGATTTGATCCCTGTTGGTTGTGCCAACAGTCATGCGCCAGATGATTACTTAGTCCGCAAATCCAGCAAGCTTTCTTGGTGGTATTCTGGCGGCTTCTTCCTCTTGCTCTTCCTCTGCCAGTGCCTTTACCTCTTGCGTAATAGGCCTGAGAGTTTGACTCTTCTTCGTCTTTTGACTTGCCTTTGTCTTTCTTCTTGTTCTTCATATACATTGCTGAGCTGTGTCCTTTGTCTGCGTCTCCTTTCAGGTCTTGCTCATATGTGAGCATCAAACCAAGCAACTGATTTAACTCTGGTACAAAATGATTTAGGGAGAGTTCAGTTGATAGTACGAAAGGTTTCCACCTTTCATCTCCTCTCAACCCTGTGAGCACTTGCGCTATCAATCTGTGATCTTCGACTTCTTCATTTATGGATCCAAGACTATCTGCTAGATCCTTCATTTTAGTGACGTAGTCACTGATGCTTTGACTCGGCTTCTTTTTGAACGTTGTGAACTCGGACCATAGGCTGGCCTTCCTAGCTTTCGTAGTATTTTGGAAGTGATCTTCCAATGCACTCCATATGTCCTCCGCTTTCTCCAGACCTCTAATGTGCGGTAATAGATGATCTGACACAGTGTTGTAGATGTAGGCTCTTGCCGTTGCATCTTTCTTCTGCCATAGCTTTAGGGCGTCTAGTTCTTCTTTTTCCGGTTGACTATCATCTTCGAAAGTGGGTTTCTTTTCTTCTCCGGTTACGTACATCATTAAGTCCTTACTCATAAGTAAGGCTTCCATGCGCATTACCCATGCAGGATAATTATCTCTGTCCAGTTTATCTATTTGGACATGATCTGCCATGATAGAGAATACTCTAGGTTCTTATACCGATTCTTAGAAAAGCTAACCTGCTCTGATACCAACTGTTGGGATTTGTATTGGCGAAAAACTTCGGCTTTAACGCCTACTGTTGCGGAAATACTTTCGCCCTGATGGTGGGTTTCGCGACAAGGCTTGAACTCTGTCAGGCCTGCGGAAAAAATGCCGCGCCACCGGAAATAGAATGCTAAGCTAGAGTGATTCAGAACGCCTCTGTAATCAACAGTAGCTCAGCCTACTTAACGTTGCTTTAACTGCGTTATTCTGCGACTCAGGTTCCACCGGAATTTTACCAGACTGTTACTGGACTGACACCGTAGTCGTACCGGAACTTCACCGAAATAAACTTAGTTCTGTTAGTAATTGCTTCAGATGAACTTATGTGAAGTAAGGAAGTAGTATGTGAGCTTCCTTCACCGAATTAACTTCCTTCTGGAAACTTCACAGTTCTGAACTGCTACTTTCCGGTTAGCTTTTGTACTGTGTGTACATCTTCATTCCACCGGAAACTGTGATCAGCTTAAAGTAGAGACGTCTAGCTACAAGATGAGCTATCTCTCATACAAAGCTTCGAATCCTGCTATGAGTTATACTTCGTTGTTCTACCGAAAAAACTTATTTTCTGAGAAACTGTAACTGACCAGAAAATTACTGAAACATGTTTACTGCGTAAACTGTTATACGCCGAAACATGCGTTTACAGGAAAAGTACTGAAGCATGTTTAGTAACGAGTCGTGATAGTTAACGATAAACTAAACTTCCTACCGTAACACGAAATAACTTCAGATTCTTCACAAGTAAAGATTGCGCGCAGACATCCACATGAACATGTGTTTTCGATTAGAGAAGATGTGTACAAGTAAGCTTGGCCTCTTCTTGCTCAAGTTACAGAACTCTCCTACAGTGAGTAGTTCCTTATTACCATCTCTCTTCAGATGAAAGGACCCGACACTTCAGGCTTGTGTTATTCATCTGTACATACGCGATCTATGGCGTCTTCTGAGAACTTCTAAATCTCTCTTCACTCATACGCGATCTATGGCGTCTTCTCTCAGTCTCTCGTTCTCCTCTGTGTATCAGCGTTACTCGCATACACGCACACACACCCGCGCACACTCCTGCTCCTCCTTCTTCAAATCTTGCTGTATATATATATACACTTTCTTGGCGCTCCTTTTCTCTGTCATTCTTCAATTCGCGTTATGCGCGCCTTACGCGCCCGCCGCGGTTAATTGCTCTGTTATGCGGACACCGCGCACTAACTTCGCATACTGTACACCTGTGCACTGATTTTCTGGAGGATTCTAGTTTTCTCTTTGTTTGTTGCGTCAAATTCGTGAGTGTTTCCTTAACATACACGACCATCATAATCAGAATCTGTGTAACTAATAATGGATGTCTCTTGTTGGGAATTGAACTCACAACTTCCCGGTTAGGAGTGCGATGGGCTAACCACTTGCCCCAAAAGCCATGGTTGAGGATTACTTCCTAATCCTCTCTCTTAAGGTGTGGTTCAACCATCTCCTACTAGAATTATGTGACATTCCTTTCCCCTTAGATTTAGCATTGTCCTCAATGCTCACTTGTGGAACCTTCTAACTCTTGGACCACTTTCCATGCATGAGTGCTTCCACCAACCTCAAACTCCAACACGTGGACCAAATTTGGACCTATCCCACCTTCTGTGGGTGCCAAAATGCCCATGCGCCTTCATCCAAGGCCAGTTTCACACTCATTACAGATAAGCGCTTTTTCCAAGTGCCCACGAATGAGGCACGGACCTCTATCTCGCCCAATTTCTCAACTAGGCTCTGATACCAATGTTGGGAATTGAACTCACAACCTCCCGATTAGGAGTGCGATGGGCTAACCACTTGCCCCAAAATCCATGGTTGAGGATTACGTCCTAATCCTCTCTCTTAAGGCGTGGTTCAACCATCTCCTACTAGGATTATGTGACATCTCTCCCCACTCACGCATAGAAAACTTTTGCTTAGTTCCATTCACATATCTCAAAATCATTTTCACTGTTTCCCAATGCTGGTTCTTAGGGTCAAACATATATGTGCTCCCAAGTCCCACTAGAAATGCAATGTCTAGTCTCCTAGATACCATAGCATATGTGAGACTTAATCTCAGAGTTTCATCATCAATTCCTTTTCCTCATCTGATTTGGGGCAATAATTTGGGATACATATATTCATCTTTTACTCTTATCACAAATAATACACATGCTAATGAAATTTTTTGAATCCCCCCAATCCTTCATATCAGATGTCTTACTTAGCTTTTTTTTTAGCAATATCAAGTCATCAAAAGACTTTTCAATAATCAACATATCATCACGAAAAAGTTTCAAGTATATCATGCTCCCATTTGGGCATATCTTAGTGTAGAGACAATGGTCTTCACGACTTTGAGAATGGCCTTGAAACTTCATAACATCATCAATCTTTTGGTACCATTGTTTGGGGGAGTATTTAAGCCTACATAAGCTCTTCTTTGGCTTTCAAACTAGACTCTTTTTGCGAAGAAATACATAAACCTCTAGCTATTCCATATGGATCTCATCTATAAGAGCTCCATTGGAGAAACGAGTCCTCACAATCATTTTGGCCAGCCCTAAGTCTTCCATTATAATGAATGCAAGCAACATGCATAGTGTAGTCATCTTTAATACCACAAAGAAGACTTCCTTTAAATCAACACCATGAGGTTCCCATAAGGGATATCCAAATTGACAATCTCGATTATATCCAAGAAAAATGCATTTATTTGACTTATTTTCTAGCTTTTTTCTAAGATTGTTGGGTATATGAGCATATGCTTCACAAGACAAACTCGATGATGATTATAATATGGCATCTCTTTTGTCCATAACTCTCGTGCCACTTTCAAACCTTTGTTAGTACTGGGTGAAACCTATTTGGCATGAGCTCCGATCAACACTCTTTTCTCCCATAAGCCTTGTGAAAGGTTTGCATGATGCATTAAAGTAACTAATCTATCCGGAATAGTTCTATTCATCCTCTTAGCTATTGCAGTCTTAACTAGGGTATAAGGAACCTAAAATTCTCTAGAAATTCCTCTAGACTGATAGAAAAGTTTGAATTCATGTGAGGCATATTCACCTCCATTATCTAGAACTAAATCCTTGATCTTAATTCCTTTTTCACTTTCAACTAAAGAAATCCTAGCTTTGAAATTAGGGAATGCCTCATCCTTCGATTTGATAGTATATACCTTTACCTTTCTAGTAGCATCATGTATGAAAGTGAAAAATAAAAGAGAGCCACCTTATGACCTTGTGGGCATAGGACCACTCTAAAAGTACTGAAAGGAAGAAAATGGGAGTAATTTAGTTCCTTGAGTGATGAGGTTTGATTCACCCTTGAGCATCTATTGTACACCATAGTGTCAGCTCCTTAGTTTAGTACGTTCTTCTATAGGCCCTCCTTTTGATCTTAGTATAGGCATGAATTCATCACCCTTTACTACTCCATAGAGATTTCTTCCTTGTAAATAAGCTTTCTTCATGATTTTCCAAGCAGCCTAGTTGTTCATATCAAGATTCTTGATCATGGAAGGAAATTCATTACCCATTTTGAAGAAGATTGTGCTAATACCACTAAAGGTACTTGAAAAGAAGAGAATGTGGGTAATCTAGTGCCTTGAGTGATGAAGCTTTGTTTAACTATCCAATATAGAACCTACCTTTTATCACTTTGGAACATTGATTCACCTTATGAAATTTAACTTAGCGCAATAAAAAATCTTATATCCTTTGTAACATCACAAAGAAAACAATGCAAAATAGAATATTTAGCTATCCAAAAACTATGAAGAAGTTTCTATTTATGGATGCAAAGTCCAACTTGAAGAGCTTAGTGCTCCTAGACTCATTACAATTGGTCAAATGCCTTTTGTAGTATGTGTTGGAGTTTATTGATCTCCAAAGTACAGCTAGAAGTAGGTGAAACCCAACAGGATCTAGTTGACTTTTTCACAAACTTGTATACACAGACCAATTTTCTTGCAGAGAAAATTGCTCTTTACTCACTTAGAATTTTCCAAAACTGTTTCACACACATAAAATACACTCTAATAGATTTCCAACAAGATATAGAACACCTCAAATGGATAAATACACAATGAGCTATGACCTCTGCAATATGCAGCTTTAATGGAGACCTTGAAACAGAGATGAACCTGAGGGCACACATCACTTGCAGAGACTACTACTCTTAACTAACAACTCCAATGACTTTGAAACTTTCCCGAATACAAGTAGACGTAAAGAGCTTTCTAACAAGCCAAAGAACACATGATTTGAATACATACACAAGGAGATATGACCTCTGCAAGTTGGATGTTTAATGGCGAACTTTAGCAGGGATAGAAAACAGAGAACACACACTACTTGCAGAGAGTATTGCTCTCAGCTCACAAATCTAATGATTATGAAAATTTACAGGAAGCAAGTAGACACTATGAGCTTTCCAATGAGCTATCAAACATGTAATTGGGATATATAATGAGGGAGATACAAGCTCTGCAATCTCTGCATACAAAACTACAGCAGTGTAGAGATACACATATGACTCTCTTGGACATCCCACAAGATCACGACTTTTCTCCTCTTTTTATAGCATGGGAAACTAATCTAAAACCTTTCTAATACATCTAAATTCGTGGTAGACACTTGGATGGAGGTATTACATGACTCAAGTGCTCAAATAAGCAAAGTATTGATGGACTTTGAGAACTAGCCACATCGACCTTCCACTAGGACACCACTGAAGCTCCCTTGTGACTCACTTATTTGACTCACCATGTTCTAGAACTCACGTGGTATTTTTGCTACATTTTATGAATAATATGAGCCTTCTTGAATTATTTGAAGACTTCCCAAATGATGATTTAAAACATGAGTAACCATGTGAATATACATCAATGTGTGAGAGGACTTTTGATTGATCAAAAAACTGAAGCACATCTCAAAACCTGAACTTAAATTTGTCCATGATGAGTCCTTCTTCAAGCATGGTGATAGCTTGTTCTTCTAAAACACACACACACACACACACACATCTATATGAATGAGATCTAAAGGCTAAATTGAAGAGTCAATGTCCCTTTTATGCACATTTCTAGTTTTCTTTCCATATTGTCAATGCTCACAAGATGAAAATCAGAGAAAGATAACATGGGTAAGTAGCTCGAACAACAAAGACTTTCCTTTCCACTATGGGAGATATGGCCCTAGCGACCATGTCATATAAAAGCCATAGGTTGTTCAATGAAAACTACCAAGTGCTCTTTGAGTGATACAAATAAAGGATAAAGTGATCCAACTTTTCTTCATTTTTCAATAAACATATTTCCTTTGATATGTGGAAGGAGTGAGCATAGAAAATACTTTTGTAACCAAGCTCATCAAGTTGATCAACTAAAATCAAAGTGCAATGATAACTAAGGCACATGTCATGTATTATGAATAGGAAATTTTGAGCTATTAGTGAACTGCATAACCACATCTCCAATCCCAAGAACATCACACTCGTAAGAATCACCAACTCTCATGGAACCAAGAACCTTCGTTGCATAATGAAGAAGCCATTCTCTATGATGTCAAATGAAATCTATCTTCACATTGAAAGCAAAAGGTGTACGTAACTATTAAACATGCCGATCAACATGTTATCTTTTATATTTAGCATTCTTTAATGCATAATAGTATTTCTTCATATGTCCGTTATTATGAGAATAAGGGCACTCAATATCTCTCTTCCTTCATTGAATTCTACTCTTATTACATTGACCATGTTTTTCTTTCTTCTTGCTCTTGCCATGATGCTCAATTTTTCCTTGGTAGGAAGCATGAATATTGTATGTATCTCCACTCTAAGTGCCAAACATACACTTTTTATGGATGTCTTCACTTATGAGTGCTCCACATATGTCATCATAGACCAAGTTACCACCAGGTAGGCTATTGTTAATAATTATGGAAATTTTTTTGCATGATGATGGAAAGGTGCATAACAACAAGAATACTTTCCTTTAATGATCCATTTCCATTTTCTATCCATATAATTACGAAAATATAGCATAGAAACGCATTTAGATGAAAAAATACTATCTATGTGCTTCATATAACTTTTGTGAAGGTTATATAACTTTCTCACCAGATACACTTTATTTGATGTTGTTTTTGTTTCATAAATATTTCGTAAATTCTTCCAAAGCTCCTTTGCACTTTCACAATACAATACTATGAAGTAAACATTATCTACTAGGTCAAGTCAATTGATAAAATTCGTTCCAATGCATCCCAATCATTACCATCCATATCAACATGGTTATTTGAGATTTTATTTACTAGATTTGAGCGCATCCTCTAAATTAGCACATCTTTAATCTCATTCTTTCAAAGAGCAAAGTTTGTTCCATCAAATTTCCAAATCTCATGATGGTCTTTGCCCTGCAAGTTATAGCTTATCTTGGCAACACTAGTGCTTTGGAGAATTTTGGTAGAGTCTCTCTAACAAAAATGAATCAATGAAAAACAATGATGAACAAAAGATATTGTGTGAGAATGTATGTCCTCAAATAAATAAATGTATTCAACCACTATATAGATGAAAATCTCAAATCTAGTAAAATTCTCTGACACTCATAAAGTTGTGGATAACGACATGTAAATTTGCATACTGAACCACTAACTCCGCTACATATAAGCACTTAACTAAAAGAAGTGAAGTAGGCTTATCAAGCACCTATAAAGGACTAGCATACATCTCTTATGGAGAGAATGGTAAGTCTTCTCGCTCCATCACTAAAGAGAATGCGACATCTAGAAGTATCCAACTTAAGAAAACCTTAGCACTCTCTTTATCAATGTCAAAGGATTGATGCAAAAATATAATTAATGTATGAATGAACAAATGGGTATGTATAAGCAGTATCACACACTACAAGAATAAAGGAGGCATAGCAATGCCCCCAATTAAAAAAAAAGCAGGGAAAGTTGCCTAAGCAATGATGGCTTGAGATATCATCCGATAAATGATGCTCCATGAGAGAAATAAAAATAAATAAAACTTTTGTGTCGAATAAGCGATGATGAGCATGGCATAAGCGATGCATATATTATTCATTGCTATCTGCATCAATTTTTAGTGACTATGTTAGCAAGGATTGCACACTGGATGTGACCTTGTAGCGTTGCATAAGCAATGCTCCATGAATTTCAAAAAAAAAATAATTGATTTCTCCCAACACATTTGTGGCGGGATCAAGTGAGGGAGCGAGAGTCAATGAGCGGGGGAGCGACCCAAGGAGCAAAGGAGAGCAAACGAGGGACCGAACAAGCAAAGGTACATGCACATATGTACACACATATGCATACACACACATCCATTCACACACATGCATATACATACACACATGCACACATATACACACACATAGAGATATACAAATATACATACACATATAGATACTTGCACATATACATACACATACATATACACACATGCATACATACACACATGCATACACATGTGTATGCATACATACATAGACACATGCATACACACACATGCACATACACACACATATGCATACACACACATGCATACACACACATACACACACATACACACATATACACATATACACACACATACATACACACATATACACACATACACAAGTGCACACATACATGATATACATACACACACATTTACAAATGCACACATATAGGTACTTGCACATATACACATGTACACATACACATATACATACGGACACATACACTCACAAAGACACACACACACATATAGCCACATGCCTACATACACACATATGCATACAAATGCATATGCATACATATATAGACACATGTATAAAAACACATGCACATACACACACATATGCATACACACACCTGTGAATACATACATACATGTGCATACATACTCACATGCATTCGTAAGCACACATGCATGTGTATACATACATACACACATGCATATGTATGTACATACACACACATATACACTTACATGAATACATACTCTTATATGCATACATACATATACACACATACACATACACATACATAGACATTCATATACATATACACATCAACATGCATACACATAGGTAGACACACACATACACTCACATGCATACATACACTCATATGCATACATACACACACATGCATACACATGCATATGCATACATACATACACACATCAATACAAACACATGCACGTACATGCACATATACACACACATACACTCACATCCATACATATACACATATGCATACATACATAGACATGCATACACACACATGCACATACATACATAAATACATACATATTTATACACATGGATACATACATACACAAATATACACACATACATAAATGCACACATATGCATACACACTCATACACATATAGATACTTGCACATATACCTACAGACAGATAGACACACACTGACACTCACATGCATACATGCACACACATGTGTACACATGCATATGCATATATACATAGATACATGCACACACACATGTGCATACACATGCATGCACATACAGGCACATATGCATACACACACATACACACATATACACACACATACATACACACGTATACGCACATACACAAATGCACACATATATGATATGCATACACACACATTTAAAAATGCACACATATGTATACACACATAAACATATAACTACTTGCACATATATACACACACATACACATCTAGATAAACACATATACACTCACAAAGACACACACACACATAGACTCACATGCATACATACACACATATGCATACACATGCATATGCATACATACACACATATGCATACACATGCATATGCATACATACGTACAACCACATGCGCATGTATACATAAATACACATGCATATGTATATATACATAAACACAAGCACATACACACACATATGCATACACACACATACATATATACACATACATATATTTAAACACACATAGACATACATATACACTCACATGCATACATGCACTTATATGCATACATACATATACACGCATACACATACATAGTCATGCATATACATATACACATACACATCCATACACACACATAGACACATACATACACTCACATGCATACATACACTCATATGCATACATACACACACATGCATACACATGCATATGCATACATACATACACACATGCATATACACACATGGATACATACATAGATATGCATACACACATGTACATACATACATATATACATACATACATATATACATACATACATACATACGTATACACACACACATAGATACACACATACATAAATGCACACATATGCATACACACTCATACACATATAGATACTTGCACATATACCTACACAGAGATAGACACAAACTCACACTCACATGCATACATACACACACATGCATACACATGCATATGCATACATAGATAGACGCATGCATACACACATGCACATACATACACACATATGCATACACACACATACATAAACATAGATGCACATATACACACATACAAACACATGCATAAACACACATACAAACACATGCATACACACACATACACATACATATACACACATGCACATACATGCATTCATACATACACACACATGGATACACAACATCCATATATACACTATACATACATATGCATACACACACATACATACACTCATATATATATATATATATATATATATATATATATATATATATATATATATATATATATATATATATATATATATATATATATATATATATATATATATATATATATATATGTATATATATATATATATATATATATATATATATATATATATATATATATATATATATATATATATATATATATATATATATATATATATATATATATATATGTATATATATATATATATATATATATATATATATATATATATATATATATATATATATATATATATATATATATATATATATATATGTATGTGTGTGTGTATACATACATACATAGAGACACACACAAAGAGACACACATACACATACAAATTTACATATATACACATACATACATATGCATACACAATGCACATGCATATGCATACTGTTATCAGATCCTTCAACGCATGCACACACAGAGGCAGAAAGAAGACGAAATAGGAATCATAAACAAACAAATAATCGCCGCGATATTGGGTGCAATCTCCCTCCGTGTACTCTGATGGACGAGTCTCTCAGAGTACACGTATTTGTAGGTTTATTTCTATTATGTCCTTAAAATAGAAGTTACATGAGGGCCGTCACTTTTAGAAGCCTCTTTTAGGAAAAACTACTTTATTTACAAAAGGCATCACTTTCTAAAGTGAACCACTACTTTTACAACAAGATAAACCTAAATATAACAATTCTAGAAGTCTTCGATTTAGTCTTCAATTTAGTCTTCCAATATATTTATTTATGCCCATCCACTTGTATCCATGCCCTCATGCTTCTTCACCTAAGAGAGCAAACACAACCACATTAAAACCTTCTGGACATTTAAAACATTAAAAATCCATTCAACCTTCCATGATTCCATAAACTATAACATGCCTCCCAATTGACAAGCAACTGACCTGAGTTGATAAATATAAAAATAGACATGGATGATCAGTCGCATGTCCCATCACTGCACTATATTAAGCATGAACCATGTAAAACACATGCATGGAATCGGAAACCTGAAAGTTTAATCTAATTGGGAATGATATGCAGAAATTAAATGATCATAATGAGGTGATAAGGAGGTATTATGTATCCATTGTGATTCCTCGAGTGAGTGATTTTTATATTTGACTAAATACCTATGATATTGCTTACCAGTTCATGTAGTGGTAACATCATAATCTATTACTTTCTCGGGAATCAATATTTCTGCATCCTCTTCAAGTAAAGGAGGATCATCTAAAATAGGCGTGAGTGGTAAAGTGCCTTGAAAAGATTTCAAAAAAATTATATGGAAAGAAGTATGTATACCCCAATGAGAAGGTAATTTATTTTCTCAATAATCCAAAAAGGTCCATAATATCGTGGGCAAGTTTTACCTTAGGATGTTGAGAAATATTTATTAAATGCCTTTTAATGATTCGTAACCAAACTAAATCATTTTCATTAAATTATTTGGCTATGGGCTTCTTATTAATACTACGCATGTAACGTTCTTGACTCTTCCTAATATGCTCATGCACTTCAGCAAGTGTAGAAATATGATCTCGTGCAAAAGAATCAGCCATCAGAATGTCAGTTTGAGTGAGACTCATGGGAGTGGGAAGCTTTCTTCCATAAACAATTTCATACAGTGCACGACTAGTAGTTGTGTGTGGGGTGTTATTATATGCAAACTGAAGTAAAGGGAGCTTCTCATCCCAATTACTTGGATTCTCTAAAGAGTAACAACATAATAAATGCAAAATAGTACTATTTGTAGCCTCACTTTGACCATTACTTTCAAGATGAAATGCAGAACTAAAGTCTATTTTTGATCCTAGATGTTGAAATAATGCCACCCAAAAATGGTTACAAAAACGAACATCTCGATCTGAAAGAATAACTTTGGGAAAACCATGATGTGGAAAAATATATTTAAGAAATAACTTAGCAGCTTGAGGTCAATTAAAGTCTTTTTCAAAGGAATGAAGTATGCATGTTTACTAAACCTATCAGCAATTGACCAAATCATATCATTGTGAGATGTAGTTGTAGGAAGACTAGTAATGAAATCCATAGAAATCTGTTCTCATGGTCCATCATGTATAGGAAGTGGCATTAATAATCCGAATGGTTTGCCATGATGTCATTTTACACGCTAACAAATAATGCACTGAGAAACATACTATGCAACATCTTTTTCCATGTTAGGCCAAAAGAAGAAATCTTTACATGCATAAATAGTACTTTATATATCCCTATGACCCATATATGGTGGTTCATGCATCTCTTTCATAACAAACTCTTTGAATACTTGTGTAATGCATAACTTGTGTTGCAAAATCCAAGAATCCATTATGAAATGTGTAATGATCCTCATGATGTGATGTGGAATTATTGAAAGCAATCCATGCTTGTGAAAAATACAAGTCACATGCATAAGTGGAAATCATAACATGAAATGAATGAATCTGAATAGTAGAAATATTATTAATTGAAATAGTAGTTGTTTGTGGGGATGGGAGACAAATTAAGGCATCAACTACAACATTAGCTTTTCTTGGGTGATATTGAATCAGAGGTTGGAAGTTTTGTATAAATGAAGCCCATTTAATATGTCTATCGAAAATCAATGGTTGATGTAATAAATGCTTAATAGCTTGTTGGTCAGTTTTAATTAGAACTTCCGAACCCATAAAGTAATGTTTTTGAATTTTCAATGCATGCACAACAGCTAACAGTCCCTTATCATATGTACTATAATTGCATTGTTTGAGTTTCCTACTTTCAAATGCAAGAGGATGATCATTTTGCATTAGAACAACACCTATACTAGAACCACTAGCATCTATAACTACGTGAAATGGTTGTGCAAAATCAAGTAATTGCAGAACAGACGCATGGGAAAGTGCATACTTAAGTTTATCAAATGATTGTTGTTGGTCTACTCCCCATACAAATTTTAGATTTTTCTTCAATAATAAAGTAAGGGGAAGGGCTATATAAGAAAATCCCTTTACAAACTTTAGATAAAAGCTAGCTAATCCTAAATACGAATGGACATCATTCACTGATTGAGGTTTAGGCCATTCTTCAATTACTTTAATCTTTTTGGGATCTACATGAACACTTTGACTAGAGACGATATGTCCAAGATACTCTATCTCCTTTTGGAAGAAACAACTCTTTTCCGAATTAGCATAAAGTTCATTTTTATGTAACAAATCAAAGACTATTGCTAAATGAGTTTCATGTTCACTAACATTCCTACTCTTAATAAGTATATCATCAAAGAAGACAAGAACGAAGTCTTGGTATTCAAGGAAAATATTATTCATCATACGTGCAAAGGTGGCAGGTGCATTGGTAAGTCCAAAAGGCATTACCATGAATTCAAAATGGCTGTGTTGAGTTCTAAAAGCAATTTTATAAATGTCATGCGATGTCATTCTTATCTGATGATACCCAGATTTGAGGTCGATTTTACTGAAGACACAAGCTCCATGAAGTTTATCTAGCAAGTCATCTATCTTAGGATAGGATACCTATTCTTAATGGTAATTTTATTAAGTGCTCTATAATCAATGCACATTCTATACGTCTTGTTCTTCTTTTCGACTAAATGAAGAGGGGCTCCAAAAGGAGAAGAGCTACACCGTATTAGTCCTTTGTTGAGTAAGTTTTTAACTTGTCTAGCTATTTAATTTTGGTGTAAAGGTCTATGCCTATAAGGTGCTTTATGAGGAGGAGAGCTACTAGGAATTAAATCAATCCTATGGTCAAGAGATCCCCTAGAAGGTGGTATTGCAGAAGGAAAATCAACTATAAAACAATCCTTATATGAGTCCATAAATGACTTATGTGCACTTGGAAGTGTATGTGTATAATCAGTTATATTATTCACAAAGACAATACATGAGTTATAACCTTTCCTAAAAGCTCGTTTGACTTGCGTATGACTAATGAATGGGAAGGGTTGAAAATCATGCATCGCAGACAGTGAAACATCTTTATTTTGCAATTTGAAAGTAATCATGTGTGTATCATAATCAATGCAAGGGTTGTAATTATGTCAAAACGGCATGCCAAGTATAACATCATATGACTGCAACGGAGCAATTAAAAATGAACGTTCATCTACATATGAGCCTATACAAATTTGAACATTATGCACCTCATTCGTAACATTATACCTATTCCCTATAAATGCAGCCTTAACCTTATACATAGAAGGATGAGTAGTAAGGTTAAGATTTTTAACTAGCTTATGAGAAATAAAATCATGCGAGCTACCATCTTCGTGTAAAACATTTACTACTATGCTATTAATGGTGCCATGCATACAGAGTGAGAATGGTTAGAAATTCTATTACCGAGGGTACTTAGTTCTTGCTCTAATACTTCTTTAGACCAGTTAGGTTCAGTCTCTCTAGGAACAACCTCCATGTTGTGTACGTGAGCTTCAATGGGTTTCCTATTAGTAGGTCTCATCCTAGAGGCAGCTTGGGTATGACCAATCTTTCCACAATTCCAACAAGTTATATGGGTTCGTTTTTACTGACCATTCATCGTCGTATTTTGAAGAGTGGTAGGTTTGTGAGGCTGGGCAAGGGTTGATTTGTTGGATGGTACTAAATGGGATTGAGGAGGGCGTTGGAAAGTAAGTGAAGCGAACATAGTAAAAGGATGCTCAAAAGGAAAATTGGCTTTCATGGGTGGTTGACGTTGACAAATTTGTTGTGAGCGAAGTGTTTTGGTGATAGATTGGAACTCCTTTTCAACATCATGCACGCAAGAGATAGCTTCATACAAGGTTGTAGGTTGGAGGGTATGGAGCTTTGCTTGGATTCCCATCTCCAAGCCATCTTCATATTTTCGTTGCGAACTTGCTTCAAGAACCTGCTCAAGTGAACGAAGAAATAAAAGACATTGCCAAAAATGTGAACTGTAAATGGATACATTATCTCCTTCTCTCCATCCAAAAGTTGCCCATGCACGATGTGCATGTAGATGGAACTAGGAAGAAGAAAATACTCCTTAATTTTCGCCTAAAATGCATCCCATGTGGTAGGACGGTTGGTACTATTCCATAAAACATTCCACCATAGATGAGCTCTTCTTACCAAATAATTGGTAGCAAACTTGACTTTCTCATTTTTTGAATATGACTCATTGGAGTAGAAATCGTCGAATTGAGAGAGCCATTACAAGACAAATTGGCCATCCTTTCGTCCATCGAATCTAGAGAATTGGAAGTTCTTAGCACCTATCTTGGAACTTGCACCTTCTTCTTGTGTAGTGATAATCGCTTTCACCACTCTAGTTAAGCTACGATGATCACTTTGTACTTGTTGGAGCATAGCATCGAATTCTTATACAACTTTTTGAGTTGGCTGAAGTTCTTGTGGCATAATCTCTAATTTTTGCTCGAGTGAGACCCCAGGTAAAGGTAAATTGCCAAAATCCTCCATTGTTGTAGGATCCATATCTAGAGAAAAAAACCCCTCTTTCAAACTATGATGAATCCTCAATCTAATAGGTTAGCTAAAAAGCTTGTTCCGAGAGCTTTCCAAGGATATATTATATTCTAAAATTCGAGTTATATATTGTAAATTATGCCCTATTCTTTGATGCACTCCTCTAGAAAATCGATGAGCGCTTCCACATGTGTGAGATCATCTTGGACATTGTAAAAGGAAGAGGGAGGTGAAAGTTGATGTAAATATGACAAAAGGGAGATAGATTGATAGCTCAAAGACATGGAGTGGTGGTTAGATTACTTCCCTTGTAAGTAGGAGGTTGTGGGTTCAAATCCTTCTACCTTAGGGAATCTAAAACTCTCTACTGCCACTCAAAATTAAAATTGCCTTGCATGTAGCCAACGGTCGCCAAGGGAGCCTTGGGTGCCAATGTTGCCAATGTATTGCCTAAGTTCTTTGCCTTGGAGTAAATGTAGGTGTAAACGTAGGTTCTGGTTCTGGTTCTCGAAGTGGAACTAGAACAGAGATAGAAGCAGAAGCAGATGTAGAAGCAGAAGCAGAAATGGATGTGGATTCGGATCAGATCGCGAACAGAGAATGCAACAAGAATCAATCGCAGAGATAAATACAAACAAACCCCTCTAGAGTGATATGTGCCAGGCTCTGATACCACTATTATCAGGTCCTTCATCTCACGCACACAGAGGCAGAAAGAAGACAAAACAAGAACCAAAAACAGAGAAACAATCGACACGATATTGGGTGCAATCTCCCCCCGTGTACTTTGATGGAGGAGTCTCTCAGAGTACATGTATTTAATCTATTACGTCCTGAAAATAGAAGTTACATGAGGGCCGTCGCTTTTAGAAGTGTCTTTTAGGAAAAACTAATTTATTTACAAAAGGCGTCCCTTTCTAAAGCGAACCACTACTTTTACAACAAGATAAACCTAAATATAACTATCCTAGAATTCTTTGATTTAGTCTTTGAATTTATTTATTTACACGCATCCACTTGTATCCACGCCCTCATGCTTCTTCACCTGCTAGATCAAACACAACCACATTAAAACCTTCTAGAAATTTAACACATTAAAAATCGATTTAACCTTCCTTGATTCCATAAACTACAACACATAGATATATACATACATGCATACACATACATACACATCCTCATACACATATACACATATACATATACTCACATACACATCCACATACACATACATATACACACAAATACTCATATATACACACATGTATAAACATACGTACACATATGTGTACATACATACACATGCATATGCATATATATATATATATATATATATATATATATATATATATATATATATATATATATATATATATATATATATATATATATATATATATATATATATATATATACATACGTACATACATACACACACACACACATATATATATATATATATATATATATATATATATATATATATATATATATATATATATATATATATATATATATATATATATATATGTGTGTGTGTGTGTGTGTGTGTGTATGTATATATATATATATATATATATATATATATATATATATATATATATATATATATATATATATATATATATATATATATATATATATATATATATATATATATGTATACATACACACACACACACACATACACTTACACACACACACACACACACACACACACATATATATATATATATATATATATATATATATATATATATATATATATATATATATATATATATATATATATATATATACAACATACATGTATATATGCACATATTCACACACACACATATACACACACACACACATACACTTACACACACACACACACACACACATATATATATATATATATATATATATATATATATTTCTAATCCATTTGTTTTATATGTATAGATATTATGGATCCTATTAGAGAGAGAAAGGTGCTTATGAGAGGAAAAGTTCTCTGTGATTCCTTAGGGGTTGTCATGCATGAGTATGTAGACACACCCGATGAACAAATTAGATCTTTCCATACAGATGCTTACCCCACACCTAGAGGAAGGCTCCTTTGCGATTGCATTTGCAGAAAGAGATTTATCTACCCATAGGTATGTTTTCTTCATAAATTAGTAGTTTTAAAGATATTATAAAAGATTTTTTTGTTCATTTTTATCTATTTATTCTCAAGACACCTATACTCATTCTAGCTCGTTGGAGCATAGCAGAGGTGCCTATGAGGACATGCATAGGTAGCCTAGTGGTGGAGTGCAACATAGAACCCTAGGGAAATATAGTATGTACGAGGCATGGGTTGGAGTACTTTAAACGAAGAATGATAACTTTATGTAACTCCTACCTGCCTTTTGCTCACTTGAAATGGAAGTAAGTATAAGTTTACATATAAATGGAGATAAATATTTTATGTTTTAGTTATATGATTTTTTCTCTTTTGTAGTGAGTTTGATGAGAGAGATAAAAAATATGTAATTAGTTCATTGTAGAAAGAATTTGCCAGTGGGTGGTCGCATAAAAGGTGTTTGAAAGAGATGCGGATACTTATGGCACATCATCATGATAATGCATAGTATGCATTGCTTTTATTTGTTATATTATGTGGCTACCTATATAAAAACCATATAGAATTTAGTTAATTGACTTGAGTCTTGAGTTTTTCATGTTTGTCATATCCTTAAAGTATATTTACACATCGTATCTAGTCCTCCCACCACCTACTAGAGAGATGTCTCTCCTCCCAACCTTATGCCTTTATATATAGCTACTAAAATCAATGTGCACCATAATATATATAAATATATATACAGATCATGTACACACACACACATACACACACACACATATATATATATATATATATATATATATATATATATATATATATATATATATATATATATATATATATATATATATATATATATATATATATATATATATATATATATAACACATATTTAAATACATACACATCACACATACATGCCCACATGCACACATATATACATATACATGGATACAGAATTATAAACACACTTTTCATATATCACACAAATGCACATGCCTACATACACGTGTGTATACTAACACATGCATACATGAATACACATACATACACACACACACACAGATATATATTCTAGCTTAAAAGAACATGTTTTGATCTTTGTGGTGGGATTCACCTATATTCTAGTTGAATGAAGGAGAACCTATTGTTGGATACCCATTCAAATGATTCAACTAAACAATCGATAATGATCCTTTTTTAATGGGCAGTTTCTACCTTGGTGCTGAGCTCCAAATGAATAAACCTTCAAAATAACCTATAAAAAGAAAAAAAAACAAAATTCTTTATTATGTGCTTCAAAAAATATTGAACTTTATCGTAAAACGTAAAATCATTTTTTACCTGCTTGCATCTCTTTTGTCGTAAGTATCAAACGAGCATGTGCATAAGTCGATTTGTATCAAAACTTGGCCGTAACAAGTTCCTCTTGATGTTATTATCTCAATAAGTGGATTTTTGTCTCTGACCAAGCTCCTTTTGATGTGATTGTCTTGATGCCAATATCTCATCAAGGTGAGTGCATGGTATTGAGGACAATGTATATAAGCTAGCAAAAGGTTCTTGTTGTATCAATACAATACAACTTCCTAAAGGCAGTTTGTGGATCTCGAAAATATATCATCTCGTTTATTGAGAGCTCAAAACAAAGATGAAGTTGAACTTTGTACCAAGCTTTAAGCATCAAGACGATTTCTTGGAGACTGCTGATGATGATACTCAGATACCATACGTTGTGCTTCGTAAGAGGATTGGTCACATGATGGATCATAAGAGGAACAAAAAAGGGTGCATCAATGCATTTTTGAAAGCATTGAGATTCACAAGAGAAAGGTGGATCAATGCTTTCAAAAATCGAGTAGAGGTGAGGAAGAACATGATAGGCCTATTGATATGAAGAAGAAAGAGACGGACGAGATTGTACAGCTTGAAGAGAAATAGATTCATTATGGATGAAAGCCGAGGATTTATATGGAGTTAACATGTCGAATAGATTTGAGGAGACTTGATGAGATTCAACATGTTAACTCCACCTAAATCCTAAGCTTGCATCCACAATGAATCTATTTCCCCTTCAAGCTATACAATCTCATCCACCTCTTTCTTCTTCATATAAATAGGCCTATCATGTTCTTCCTCTCAATTTCTGAAAGCATTGATCGACCTTTCTCTTGTGAATCTCAATGCTTCGCAAAACACACTGATGCACTCTTTGTTGTTCCTCATATGATGACCATGTGATCTAGTCCTCTTAAGAAACACAATGTATAGTATGCTAGTATCACCATCCACACTCTCCAAGAAATCTTATTGATGCTCAAAGGTTGGCACAAGATTCAACTTGATCTTTTCTTTGAGCGCTTTATATACGAGATGATATATTCCATAGAACTAAAGACCTTCTTCAAGAAGATGTATTGTATGGATAGAACAAGGCCCTTCTATTAGTTGATATGCATTGTAATCAATGCCATTGATGTTGATGAGGTAATGGCATCGAGATAATATACTATCATTTCTTCATGCATTGTCTTGTTGGCATTGATCTTTGATGGATCAAAATCTAATTCTGTAGCAAATAAAGATACTAGATATTAATAAACTAATTATTTATGCACACACATTCATATGTACATATTTATACATACACATGTTCAAATATACACAACTATACATTCTGAAATATAAATACACATACAAAACTATAAATGTCTAACATATGTATACCTGTATGTATTTAGAATGTATGTGTGTATATATAATATGTGTAGATATGTGTATGTGTGTGTAAATGTATCTATATATGTATGTATGTGTAAATGTTTATATATATATATATATATATATATATATATATATATATATATATATATATATATATATATATATATATATATATATATATATATATATATATATATATATATATATATATATATATATATATATATATATATGCGTGTGTGTGTGTATGAATGTATGTATGTACGTGTAAATGTTTATAAATATATATATATATATATATATATATATATATATATATATATATATATATATATATATATATATATATATATGTGTGTGTGTGTGTGTGTGTGTGTGTGTGTGTATGCATGTATGTGTATGTGTCTGTATGTATGTATGTGTAAATATTTGTATATATATGTAAGTGTATGTATGTATGTGTAAGTGTATGTATATGTGTATGAGTATGCATGTATGTGTGTGTATGTATGATTAAGTGTAAGTATGTATATGTAAGTGTATGTATGTGTGTATATTATGCATATTCATAAATTCAAAGTTTTTTATTATTTTGATCTTTTTTTTGGTTGAGATTAAAATAACATGAGATATTGTATGGTACAACAAAACAAGAGAAGGCCTAACATACCATTTGAGATATGGTAGTTTTTTCATAGAAAGCCATGTCTTGAAGAATCAGTTCCTTAGTATAAAGCATAAAAAATAATAGTTTATATTACTATGATTTATAATTCTTATATATTTGATAAATGTTTTATAGTTAATCTATATATTTTTGTTTCATTAAATAATAACAAACTACTGCAAAGAAGAGAGTTGAGTCATGTCATACGTCACATTTAGACAAATGGGCTATCATGGTTTTGTACCTATACTTGTAAATATATATATATATATATTATTGAAGTTATATTTCTTATTTTAGTTAAAACACTAATCATTCATCATTGTTCTTTATTTAAATGCACTGAATGGATAATGGTTGATATCCTATGGAAAAGGAAACTGATTTTGCTACACTTTATGGATATCAACCTTTAACTGAGTATATGCAAGATCATCCAAATGCTTTTGTAAGTATTACTAAATTTCATATAATTATTTTATTTTTATTGATAGTTTATATATTTTTTTAATTTATTTTTGTTAGATATAATACAAGAGTATTATGCAGAGGTAGATATGGATAAGGTGGAGAGACAAACAGAGGCAAGAGGATTTAGATCATCACAGAGTGCTCACACCTCTACACATGATGCCACTATAGATACATCAGATCATGTGGATGATTGTGATGGTGAGGCTGATCATGATGATTATCATGATGATCAGGACTTACATGATGATGTGGATAATGATGATCAAGATGATTGATATATTAGATTGGATATATATTTTACATTTATAGACATTTTTTTTAGATCTATATATTTTCTCATTCCAATTATATTTTGAATTTTTTCTATGGTAATAAGTACTGAAAAGTCTTGCTATAAATTTTATTTTTGTTTATTTTTAGCATGTATTTTATTACTTTAATAATTTATGTCATTCATTTTATGTATGTGTTTATGTGTGTGTGTGTATGTGCATGTGAATATGTGTGTTTATGTGTACGTCTCTCTCTCTCTCTCTCTCTCTCTCTCTCTCTATATATATATATATATATATATATATATGTATATGTGTGTGTGTGTGTCTATATATATATATATATATATATATATATATATACATATATATATATATATATATATATATATATATATATATATATGTTGTGTGTGTATGTGTATATGTAGGTATATGCATGTGACATATATATATGATCATGCATGTGCATGCACATGCATCTTCATTTGCATCCATGTGTATGTGCATGCATGTGAATATTCATATGCATGTGTATAAGTATGTGTTAATGTGTATACGAGTCTTTGTATATGCAAAAATGCATACATGCATGTTCTTTTATGTGTTTGTAGATATGTTTGTGCATATGCACGTGTATATGTGTGGGTGTATGTGTATGTGTAAGTGTATGTGCATGTATAGTGTAATTGTATGTGTAAGTCTATGTGTATGCATATGTGTGTCTCTATGTGCATGTGAAAGTTGAGTAAGGAGCTTAGAAGCTTCTAGAGAATAGTCCCAAGGGGAGAAGGATGGGGGGACCTATAAATAGGGATTCAAGCCCCATATGTTTCTCCCCATGGATCTCTTGTGGAACATTTCTCTAGCTTGGGCCGATTGATGATTTTGGAGATTATATGAAATGACTGCCGGATTTCTGAAAAAAAAGAGAAGAAAAGCTGTTGCTGAGTAAACTTGAAGAGAAGCTTGATTGAAGACCAAAGAAATAAAGAAAAGGAAGGCTAAGCACAAAGATCGAAGTCGAGACCCCTAGGTGTCTTCTCACACTGTAGTAGGAGGTCTACATTATATTTGACTAATCCGCACTGTAGCGGTGGCATATTGTATCACCGTTCCATACTATAGCGGTTTGCTATATCACCAATCTGCACTGTAGCGGGCCTCATTGTATCACTGACATTTTAGTGGATGACTTTAGCTATATTTGCATTGTATCATCGATCTTGTTTGTCCATCGCTCTAGGGATTTTTGTTTCCTATGATGCTTATGAGCGCATATGCACATTCGCCCGTCTCTTTCGAGGGGCAGGGGCCTATGACGATTGCCTTACAGGAGAGAGGGCAAGGCGCCCAACGCACAGATGCTGCTCGTCGGACCTGGGAATGGTGCACACAGGGGCCCAATCCAACCCCGCGCCATCTCTTCCCATCACCTGACTCCTTCCCGACAACATTAACCATCGCTACAAAACCTTTATTCTTGTAGTGACAAAAACATACATAGCATGTAAGTGCTCAATATATGTAATAAAATGTCACTAAAAAGCTAAATTAAGAACATAAACACTAGCCCAAAACACCTCCAAGTTTCTATCTACTCCATTCTTTTGACCCAAAAGAAACTACATAAATCTATGGTAGGTGCTCCCACCACAAATGAAAAGCCTTCTAAAAAACCTATAAAAGGATTGAAGACTTGAAAATTCAGCAACAAAGATGAATGCAAACTACCAAAGTGACATAATCTCAAATTTGTACCAAGATTGATATTTGGATTAATCTTTCCAGCTTTGTAGTTGAAACTATCCCATAACTATAAAACCAATCTCTACTTTTCCACAATTTTACATCCAAAGAGTCTCTCGAAAAGCCAATGCAGAGATCCCAACAAGACACTTTGAAAGGATCCAAAATAATGTTAGCTTGAAGTATCTTCATTCCTACAATGATAAAGCAAGTAGGTCTTAGTGGTAGGGAAATCAGTCAGTTAAATGAGCCATGGAGGAACACTACTTGAATGGGTGAACTCCCAAGAAGTAACTTTTCTTCCCTAATCATTGAAGTCCTTTCATGCAACCAATTACACCAACAATGACTTCAATCACTCAGATAACAAGGCATGGAAAGGTATGTTGTGATCTACTTTGATACTAGTGAAGTGGTGCACTAATAATGAACTACAATGGAGTCAACTTTATGAGAGCTTCACAACAATGCCCTCAAATTATAAAATTGACCTTTGAATGATGCATACATTACTCTCCACATACATGTGTAATATCCAAAAAGTACAGAGTACATAGAGGCCTGAAACACAAATATCCTAGGTTTTGCAAAATGTGCTGGAGGTAATTATTTGTGGCTCACCAGGCCAGTATAGGTTTTATTAAAAAGCAATATAAAAACGTGCCTTGTAGCCATTTGAAATTTCATATGGACACAAGGATAACATGGATAATGCCCATTGAATTTAATTCAAATTTTATGATATGGAATGATATAGTAATGATGATGTGGATTTCAAAAGTTATTATTGGAAATGATATTATATGGATTTTAATTGGAATGTTATGATGTGGATGATGTCAATTGAATTTCAATTCAAAAGTTAAGATGTGTATTTACATTATGTGGATTTTCAATTAAATCTTATGATATGGAGTATTGTGATGATATCATATGAGTCAAGTGATGTCATATTATTTGATAGAAATTACTAAAGCTAATTTTTTTGCACATTTAATTTTCCAATGGCTTTTAAAGAGGATATCTGTCTTATTGAAACCACTAGAATTCTAGATAGAAGTGCTTGAAGGGAAGTGAAATATAAAACAAGGAATCCACATGGCTTAGTGGATAAATCTTAAGTGGGGCAAGTAGGAGGTCTTTAGTTGAAATCTTACAAGTAGCAAGGACTTGCCCAATTGCTCCATGAACTACAACATTGTGGACCATTCTTTCAAACTAGAAACTTCTAAATAAAGGGTGATGGAGAATGAATCCACAAAAGAGTGGTGCAGATATATTAAAAAAAGGATGGTTCTCAACTGATGCTACTTTTTGAAACGATTCATTAATGAAGTAAAGTTTTTTTTTTAAGTGGCTTAGAATCAAAGTGGTGGAGTCTTCAATAGCTATATATACAAGGCTTTGTTGGAACGAGAGTAGAAATTTGTTCAAGTGATGGATAAGTGGAAACTTTGTTCCATTGGTATCAAAGCTTTTATGGTGATCTTGGTCTAAGTGTCATCATCTTGGAGAAACATTTGGTAGTGAAGGAATCAGGTTAGTTGCATGTTTTTCATATCTTCTTCATAATTGATCCATATACTCTCCATATCATACCTATCTACCTAGATTTGCCTCACACTTCCTTCCTTTATAACCCACGGGGACTATAACAGAGGAGGATTTTGCCAAAAAAAAAGATCTTCCTTTGAGTGCTAGTGGTTATCCCCATCCTCCTAGGATCCATTCACAATGTGCATTAGAAGTTGTGTGTGCCTATTTGAAGCTGCATGCACATTGGATTCTCCTGCCCACACCCATACATGAGCTGTGCAAACTCATGGAGGAGTGGAGAGCCTTCTCTCTTGCTTGGGTGTTACGCATAAGCAAGCGAAAGCCTTCGATATATAGTGCTTTCTAGCCTGATTAAATTTGTATATGGGATAAAAGAAGCATGTTTAGAAGCTTATCATCTAATCAAACATTATACCTATCTCTACTTCTCTATAAAAATGAGGATTGAAGTGCAATTTGTACATTATTTGGAACTTGAGAGCTAATTTAGCTTGTGTGATGTTTGCTCTATCGAGAGAGGAGGGGGGGATAACTATCAAGCCTCTTCAATTATATAAGGAAATTGAAGCCCAATTATCATGCATTGATCACCACTACTATTGCTTCACTTTGAGCCCTTCTTCAACTTCTCCTACCATCTTATGGGAGAGTTTTTAAAGTTCAAACTGCACAAAGGAAGTGTCTTTCTACTTCTAGTTAAGGACAAATGGTCTTAAAATACTCTTAGAGCTTTCGAACCAAGTGAAAGATAGATCTTGGAGTCTTCCACATCATAATTCTAGCACTCTTAAGGGTCGAGTTTATAGTGAATCAATTTACATTTGGGGAGTATCTTTTGTGAATATTATGCATCACCCTTTTTTTGTATGAATCACTTGATGCTAGGAATTCCAAACATTATAGTATATGTGCAATGTAGGGATCCATAAGCCATGTCATCAAAATGGGTTTTACTATCATGAACATATTCTTTTTAGTACCTTCATCATTCGTTTCATCATTCATGCTTTATCCACTAGTACTAGCACATTATCGGAGAGAAAAGGGGATGGTTGCAAAGGGATGACCAGGTTGGATCAAGCCTTGTCATCCATATGACAAGCAACATATGCATGCTAGGCAACTTCAAGGATAGTAAGAGCACCCTCACTTGTGCTTTAGGGGGAGCAGCAAACCACCTGGCTATGAGAGGAGGACATTGTGAATGGAAGTTGTCGGAGGGATTGGGCTAGTGGGTGGTTCAGGAAGGAAGATACCAACAATAAAAGGGGTATTTGAAATCATGCTAGCTAAAAGAGTGGTTGTGAAAGATGAAGAAGAAACATCAATCGTCGTAATTAGCGGCTGAAGATATAGGATTGCCATCCATCAACATGTGGAAATATACAAAGTATGGGTGTAAACATGTAAACCAAAGATGATGCCTAATACAAACTAGCTAGATATAATGATGTTTTAAACAAGTTAGGATCCTCCATGATCTTGCTCTACATGTATTGCTATAGGCAC
>MU260511.1:177500-182500 GCA_020310875.1 Ceratopteris richardii
GAGTTGCCCTCATTCAAGACTAGAGGACTACCTACAAAGGATGAGCATGAAAGACTTAACCAATGGTGTGCAAAGGATGCTTTGGCAAGGTCTTATCTCTTAAACTCTATATCTGACTTTCTTTTACCTCATGTACGAAACTGTAAGACTTCCCAAGAGACTTGGGAAACCTTGTCAAACTATTTTTCTTCCAACACAAGGGCTAGGAAGAATCAATTATGGATAGAGTTCACAACACTTAGGAAGCAGCCCAAGCAATCAGTCTCAGATTATGTGACAAAGATCAAAGATGTGGCAGACCAACTAGCAAGCATTGGAGAGGAAATTGAAGAGGAGCAAATAGTCAGGCAAGTGACAAATGGACTCAAGGCAGATGATAAGTGGGAAAGTTTCACCACTGCAATGGATCTCTACATGGACATGCATACCCCTGATCTCACAACACTCATGGGCCAACTATTTACACATGAAGCAAAGTTCACCAAGGCTGGAGATCAATCAAAAGGTAATAACCCCTCTGCTCTCTTTACTGATAAGAAAGTTAAAGATAAAGGCAAGAAGAAACAGGATGAAGAAGGCTCTACCTCTCAAGCCAATTATGCAGGGAGAGGTAGGTCATCAAGGGGAAGAGGCAGAGGAGGTAAGTCAGGTAGGGGGAGACCCTACAACTCATCACCTTGCAACATCTGTGGGTTGTCCAATCATACCACAGATGAATGCTACAAGAACTATAAAAACCAGAGAGGAAGAGGCTACTCAAGAGGTGGATACTCTCAAGGAAGAGGCAGATTCAACCACAATCAAAGCTACAATGGGTACAACAACCAATACAACAACAATTACAACAACAACCACAATGGAAGCTACCAAGGTGGATTCAGAAATAGAAGAGACTACAACAACTACACAGAGGAGCAAGATGACTCCTTATTGATCATGAATATGACCTCAAAGATAGGTACAAATGATGATCATTTATTTTATATTGACTCAGGATGTTCTAACCATGTAGCTGGCAATGTAGCATTGCTTTCTGATTTGGAAGAGCCCAAGGGCAAACATCAGGTACAAACAGGTGATGACACTAAGCACTCTGTTGTCAAAATTGGAAATGTGAAGACATGTGATGGCAATCAAAATCTATTAAGCAGGGTACTCTATGTACCAACAATAACTAAGAATTTGATGAGTGTTGGTCAGATTGTGGAGAAAGGTTTGCAGGTCAGATTCACACAACATGGAGCATATGTGGAGGACCCAAAACAAGGATTCAGGAGGATAGCCAAAGGGGAGAAATCAGGTAGATTATTTACATTTGAGCTAGAAGATACAAAAAATATTGCTTTGTATAACTATAAGGATCAGACACTCTCAGAGTTAGAGATATGGCATAAAAGACTAGGGCACATAGGTGAAAGGACTATCAAGCAAATGTGCAGGGATCAGTGTGTGCTTGGGATACCTAATGTATCCAAGCAACACATGATTTACAAATGTGGATCATGTCAATTTGGTAAGTCTCACAGATTACCCTACTCAAGAAAAGGTTTCATGCATGAAGACTACCTAAACTTGGTACACACAGATGTTTGGGGACCTAGCAAGGACCCTTCCATTTATGGTTCAAGGTATTATGTGTCCTTCATTGATGACTATAGCAGATGGACCATTTTGTACTTTATGAAGCATAAAGATGAAGTGTTTAATTGTTTCAAAAAGTATCTTGCACTTGTTGAGAATCAAACAGGTAGAAGCTTGAAGAGGTTAAGATCAGATGGTGGAGGAGAATACTTCTCCAATGAGTTTGAAGATTTCTTGCAGGAAAGAGGCATCAAGAGGGAGATCACTACCAGATACTCACCTGAACAAAATGGGGTAGCAGAAAGAAGGAATAGACTTATAGTGGAAACAGCTAGGTCTATGCTCAATGAGAAAAAGTTGCCAAATTACCTATGGGCAGAGAGTGTGTCCACTGCCACCTATCTCATCAATAGGTTGCCATCCAAATCACTTGATGGCATGACACCATATGAAGCATGGCATGGTAAGAGACCCTCTCTAGATCACTGCAAAATCTTTGGATGTGTAGCATATGTGCATATTCCTTCACAGGTAAGAGGAAAGCTAGACCCAAAGGCAGAGAAATGTATCTTCATTGGTTATGATTTGAACCAAAAGGGATACAGATTCTATAACCCCACAAACAAAGGGTTCAAGGTAAGCAGAGATGTTATATTTGATGAGAATGACTCATGGTATGAGAATGAATGCAGGAAAGTAAGTCTACCTTATGACATGGAGGAAGATTTTCCAAAGCTTACCAAGGAAGAGCCAACACAGCAAGAAGATTCAAGCTCAGATGATGATACCATCAACCTTGAAGAGTTCAAGGCTTGGAAATCCAAAGGAAAGATGAAGATGAAGCAATTGGAGGACAAGGCAGAAACTTCCACTCAAGCTATGAGAAGATCTCAGAGAGAGAAGAAGAAACCTATCAGATTTGGGTATGACACATCACTTGTAACTAAACATTCTGTATACCTTGCAAAAGATTTGTTGAATGAAGAACCAGGTACCTATGAAGAAGCAATTACAAAGCCAGAATGGAGAGAAGCAATGAATGAGGAGATAGAAGCCCTAAAAGAGAGTGATACTTGGGACTTGGTACCCAAGAAGGAGACTATGAAGGTAATTGGATCCAGATGGATCTACAAATTGAAGAAGAATTCAGATGGGACAATTAACAGGTACAAAGCTAGGTTGGTAGCCAAAGGTTTTGCACAAACCCAAGGCATTGATTATGAGGAGACATTTTCTCCTGTGGCCAAGATGCCAACTATCAGAGTATTGGTGAGTGTAGCTGCATCCAAGAATTGGAACATGTACCAATTGGATGTGAAGAATGCATTCCTAAATGGATGGATATCTGAAGAAGTCTACATGTCACAACCACCTGGCTATGAAGATCCAAGAAAGGTACATTATGTTTGTAAATTGAAGAAGGCTCTCTATGGTTTGAAGCAGGCACCTAGAGCATGGAACTACAGATTGACCACCTACCTCCAAGACCAAGGATTTGTGATGAGCAAAGCAGACACTTCTCTATTCATAAAGAGTAGTACAGAGGTAATCTACTTATGTGTCTATGTTGATGACATCATCATTACAGGTAATGATGTCAATGGGATTAGACACATCAAGGGTCAGATGATGAAAGAATTCAAGATTAGTGATCTTGGATTACTAAAATATTTTCTAGGTCTTGAATTGATCTACACAAACTCAGGTATATACATTACTCAAAAGAAGTATGTACAGGATATGGTCAAGAAGTTTGGCTTGCAGGATGCTAAGGTATCTACTACTCCAATGGAGGTTAATCAAAAGCTAAGTGCTCATGAAGGAGAAGAACTCAAAGACATTACAGGATATCAAAGTATTGTGGGTAGTTTGAACTATGCTACCTTGACAAGAATTGACATAGCATATGGAGTAAGTGTGCTTAGTCAATTCATGCACAAACCTAGAATACCTCACCTAGAGGCAGCAAAGAAGATCTTGAAGTACCTCAAGGGAACTCAAAGTCATGGTTTGTATTTTCCTTACACATCAGACATTGATATTAAAGTCTATTCAGATGCAGATTGGGCAGGATGCAAGGATGATAGGAGGAGCACCTCAGGGTACATTTGTTTTGCAGGAGATAAGCCTATCTCTTGGTCAGCTAAGAAGCAACCTACAGTGGCATTATCATCCACTGAAGCAGAGTATAGAGGACTTGCAAATGCTACTCAAGAAGCTATCTGGTTGAAGCTTCTATATACAGAGTTAGGTCTATTCACAAGACCACCTATCATATTTGGAGATAACACTAGCTCTCTTCACCTTGCAGCAAATCCAATTTATCATGCCAGAACCAAACACATAGAGGTTCATTACCACTATGTGAGAGAGAAATTGTTAAGTAAAGAGATTCAATTGACATATGTTTCTACTAATATGCAATGTGCAGATTTACTTACCAAGGCATTGGATGGAAACAAGCTAGGAAGATTCAAATCTATGATTGGATTGCAGGAAGTAACTGAAGAATGAAGAAGAAGACTTAAGCCAAAGTGTTTGGCTTGAGGGGGAGCTGTTGGTGCAAACAAGCCTACACACATTGGCTTGGACCCTTGGAAGATTAGCATAGATAAAGTTCTTTATCAAGGCATTACTTAAGGCAAAGCTCACATGAACATATGCTTATGTGTTTCTACTTCTTACCCCTTGTAAAAGTATAAGTGACTTGTCATTTGAGTGTAATCACTTTAAGTCACTTACCTACCACTAGAGTCGTGGATTTTTGATTGTTGAGATGGAGAGAATATCTCCTTACTTTTAGAAGAGAGATTCAAGGGAGCCTAAGTTTGAATTTCAAATTCAAAAGAAGATCAAATTCCTATAAAGCATGTAATGAAAAAGTCGCGGGGTACACTCTGATTCTAGCTCACTCCCCGAGGCCAAATTCCTTTGTAATTCATTGTGTGTGAAGGTTACTCCATAGCCAACACCACAATATCTCATATAGCTCTGCTTGGCAAGCTATTGAGATTGTACAAACATATATATCAATAGAGTATACATTCATCATCTCTGTTTTGTCTGAGTCACCTACTCCAAGTCTGTCAACTTCAAAGAAGCATTGCTCTGGATCTACTGAACCAAATCAAGTGTTCTATAGCTCATTGGAACCAGCTCAAGGTCTACTACAAGCATACAAAATTTCAAAGGATTCCATTCAGCCATTTGGGAGAAAATCAAGTCGAGGTGCTCACTGGTATTTGTCTACAGAGTTCCTGAAAAATCGGGGGTAGATAAAATTTTGCTAAACTTATTTCTCTGAGCATAGTTAGTCAATTGAAGTGATTCCACTTGTGATTGGTAGCTTACTAAGGTACATTGTTACTCCCAAAAGGAATTGTGCCAATTTTAAGTGTGCTGGACACACTGAGTAAAAG
>MU260512.1:2500-7500 GCA_020310875.1 Ceratopteris richardii
GAATGAAAGAAAATTGTGCCCGATGTTTCTGTGCATTCTGCTTCTATGTTTTATCATTTCAAGAATCCTTTTGTAGATGTCTAAGACCATAGTTAATGAGTCTATGGTTAAAATTTGAGAGCCTAATTGTAAACAGGCTATGAGAATTATGTGTATCTACCTATCTATCTATCTATCTATCTACCTATCTATCTATCTATCTATCTATCTATCTATCTATCTATCTATCTATCTATCTATCTATCTATCTATCTATCTATCTATCTATCTATCTATCTATCTATCTATCTTTCTATCTATCTACCTATCTATCTATCTATCTATCAATCTATCTATCTATATATCTATTTGTGTATTTATCCATATGTCTATCTATCTATCTATCTATCTATCTATCTATCTATTTGTCTATCTGTCTATATGTCTATATGTCTATCTGTTTATCTCTCTATCTGTTTATCTATCTATTTGTCTATTGCCTATTGTTGGAGACCTCTTAATCTCCAAAGGTTTGATCTATACTGACTTAAGAAACACTTCTATGTCAGTTATAAAACCACACACTTTACACAAACAATATTCTTCTTTACCAAAACTTCAAGCAACACTTCTCTGAGTGAAGAAGTGTCTACTTCAGAAAGTCTGCTTCAAGAATCAACTTCATTACCTGCACATAACCCTCAAATTTCTTCAAGTATTCGCAATACCTTTGCGCATCATGTCAATCATTAGTTGTCAAACTAATCACCAAAAGTTTAATTTGATCATTAAGATCAAAGACATGTCAGAAAATGTCTCTCAGAAGTTGCGCCCTTCGACATAGTCAACTTCTTAGGTTGATTTCTCCCAATCTGAAACCCGTTTTGCTAAATGCTTTTAGCCATAGCTTCCTTGTCTTCTAGACTTAAATTTTAAGTGCTCACGTCATCAAAAACGTTACAGTATACACTCAGAATCTGATCAAATACTGAGACGGAAAAGTGCGCTACTCTCAGACTTCAGTTTCTAAAGTTCACATATGAATGTTCCTATTGATCATTCTCATAATAGGAGAGGAATTAGATTCTGAAACTCTAGACATAGCTTCATTAGCTTCTCAATTAGATGTGTACAAAAGGATTTCTGATCCACGTGATCAGACAGAGAGCACTCAGAGAAAAACCCGTCGCTATTTTCTGGGAAAAAACTCTCTACACAACTTTCTGAAGTTTTTCATTTACAATGACTCTCTTACTTCTCCTCTACTTATTCTTGTCATCATTAACTTATATATACATGACTTTAAAACTCATCCCGCGTCTATGACATTGCTACTAATCATCCTAAACACTTAGCTATACTCAGCTTACAAGATTCTTCACTTATATGTACATATGTGTACAAGACATCATCCTGAATCTTCTTCACTTTCATAAGTGTCTTCCTTCACTTCATTCTGACCATAAGTCTTCTTCACAATCTCTATAATCACCAATTTGTGATTGGCTTGTTCCAACAGCTCTTCCTCAATCACTAATTGTGATTATTCCATTCTTCTTCACTCCTGCCATCTCCTTGAATCTCTGTAGCTTAGGTCCATCCAAGCTTTTTGTCATCATATCTGCCACTTGTTCTTTTGTTGGAGTGTACATCACTTCAATCTCTTTATCTAGTACATTTTCCCTCAAGAAATGATACTGAAGCTCTATATGCTTAGTCCTGGCATGAAAAACAGGGTAGCTGCCAAATACAAAGAACTCATATTGTCTCCAAAAATTATTGGAGTACTATGATCAGTCTCAAAACTCTTCATCAAGGTCTTCAACCATATCACTTCTTTTGCAGCTTCTACCATTCCCTTATACTCAGCTTCTGTGGATGATAAAGCACTGTATGTTGCTTCCTTGAACACCAAGAAACTAGCTTATCTCCAACATAACAGAGATACCCATGAGTAGAAACCTTCTATCATCTGAGTCACCTGCCCAATCTGCATCACTAAACACTTTGATTCTTGTGTCAGAAGTGAAACCATAGTACAAACCTTCACTTAGGGTTCCTTGATATATCTGAGTACCCTTTGGCGCTGCAATCCAATGAGTCTTCTTTGGACAATGCATGAATTGTGACAACACACCTACTGCATATGATAAATCTGGCCCTTGTCAAGGTAGCATAGATTAAACCTACCTACCAAACTCTGATATTTCTTCATATCATTGAATTCTTCACCTCCATACCTGCTTAATTTATGATTTACCTCCAATGGTGTGGTTGAGGTCTTGCAATCCTCCATGTTAAACTTGACTAGAAGATTCTTCAAATATCTCTCTTGTGAAACATATACTCCATGTTGAGTAGACACAATCTGCATTCCTAGAAAATAAGATAAGTTTCCCAAATCACTTATCTTAAACTCCTTCTCTATTTGCTTTTTGAGTTCATTGATTCCTTGAGCATCTGTTCCTGTAACAATAATATCATCAACATAAATGCACATGTAAATGTATCCATTTTCACTTGCCTTCACTAGCAAGCTACTATCTGCCTTTGATGCTTGAAATCCACATTCATTCAAGAACTTGACCAATCTGTAATTCCAAGCTCTTGGGGCTTGCTTCACCCATATAAAGCTCTCTTGAGCTTACACACAGTAGTCTGATCCAATTGATTCCATGAAGCCTTCTGGTTGCTCCATATAAACTTCATCTGCAATGTATCCATTTAAAAATGCATTTTTCACAGTCCAATTGTGATAATTTCCATCCTTGCAAGCAGCAATAGCAATCAATGTCCTAATTGTAGACATCTTAGCAACAGGACTAAAGGTTTCATCATAATCTACCCCATAAGTTTGGGCATAACCTTTGACCACAAGTCTAGCCTTATATCTAGACACTTTACCATTTGCAAACCTCTTTGTTTTATATACCCACTTACATCCAATGACTTCTGATTCTTTGGTCTTGGTACTAATTCCCAAGTTTCATTTTCAATTAGAGCATCATACTCTTCCTGCATTGCCTTCTCCAATTCTGTTTACCTTTGGCTTCTTCATAAGTGGTTGGATCTTCTTCTGTCTTCACAATGTATGCATAATCTTTGTTGTTAGAAAAGATGTAACATAACTATACCTTATAGGTTCTTTCCTTTCCCTTGTAGATCTTCTGATTTCTGCACTTCTCGAAGTTTCACAGCCTCATTTGACTCTGGATCAAATCTTGGCCCTTCTTCTACATGATCCTGCACTCTACTTCTAGAGTCAACTTCATCAACAATTTCTTCACACACTTTTACTTTTGCTTTTCCTTTCCTTTGTATTTCTTCAACACCTGCAAATCATTTGGTGATCCTGTATACCATGTATTTTGCTCATCAAATGTCACATCTTTGGTAACAAGAAATTGCTTTGTGGATGGATTCCACAACCTGTAACCCATCTGTCTATCATCCATATCCAATAAACACATACTTCTCTGCTTTTGGTTCTAGCTTATGTCTTAATTGTGAAGGAACATAAGCATATGCAATACATCCAAATACCTTACAATGATCAAGAGTAGGTTTCTTACCCCACCATGCTTCATAAGGGGTTCCTCCTCCAAAGCTTTGCAAGGCAACCTATTCACAAGGGATGTTGCAGTGTTAATGGCTTCTGCCCATAAGTAATTTGACAATTCTTTTCCTTCATCATGGCTCTTGCAAACTCTACAAGAGTCCTATTCCTCCTTTCTGCTACTCTCCATTCTGTTGAGGGGAGTACCTGCAAGTTACTTCTCTTTTGATACCTGCATTCCACAAATAATCATCAAACTCTTTTAGAGAAATACCTCTCCCCCTCCATCTGATCTTAACCTCTTAAGCTTTTGCCCTGTGATCCTTTCTGCATAAGCATGAAAATGTTTGAATGTCTTGAAAAACTTCTTGATTATCCTTGATTACATACAAAGTAATCCACCTGGTTGCATCATCAACAAACAACACATAATATCTGGATCCATTTATGCTATAGTCCCTTGAGGGACCCCATAACATCTGTAATGAACCAATTCAAGCATATTTGAATGCTTGTACCCTGATTTGTTATAAGAACTTTTATGTGCTTTACCTAATTGACAAGCTTCACACTTGTCACCATATGTTGCCCTTCAATTATTTGGCAATCTAAGCACCACCTGATTCTTCCGACATTTCCTTTATAGCTCTCTCATTGAAATGACCTAGCCTTTTATGCCATAGGTCTAATTCAGATACCTTTTGACTTCCATAGGTAAATAATGCATGTCCCCACATTACCTTGGACTTTGAGAGTAAACAATCTTCCTTCCTTTTTACCTGCAATTATGTTTCTATATCCCTGATTTGGATCTTGTACATAAACACCATCATTTGTGAATCTTACCTCATATCCTTTCTCCACAATTTGCCCTACACTTATCAAATTTTAGGAATAGTAGGAACATAAAGTACCTTGCTCAGAAGTGTACTTCCACTCTTTGTCTTCACTGATCCTATGCTCTCCACTTTATGTTTGGTATTGTCACCTGTTTGAACTGTATGTCCATTCACCCTTGCTTCCATATCAGTCATCAAGGATAGATTCCCACTCAGATGGTTGCTACACCCTGAGTCAATATAAAACACTCTTTGATCTTCTCCCATTGATTCATGAGTTGCATTCAAGATGAGAGTCATGTCATCCTTCTGATTTGATGCATAATTATAATAATTATTGTTGTAGGACTGAGATTGGAAGTTTCTTCCATCTCCTCTACCATATGATGTCCTACCACCTCTTCCTCTGAAGTTGCCTCTTTGGTTTTGCCTCCTCTACCTCTTTGATTATAATTCTGATTATTGCTTCCACACCATTTTGATTGTTATACCAACATCATTTGCCAAATGATTTGTTCTGCCACAAATCCAACAAGCTTTAGCATTATCTTTGTTCTTACCTCCTCTTCCTTTACCTCTGAAATTCATCTTTCCTTTGTGAAGTTAGCTTGATTTGAATTCCCTTC
>MU260512.1:22500-35000 GCA_020310875.1 Ceratopteris richardii
AACATTGGTGTGTACCTATCTGTTAACCCCGTGTTCCATGCTGTTAGCAACACAAAGAGGTACACTACCACTCCATCAGAGAGAAATTTTTGGCTACGCATGTTCAAGTTCAATAAATAAGTACCAACTATCAGAGTGTCGATATGCTCACAAAATCATTAGATTGAATCAAGCTAACAAATTTTAAAACAGGCATTGGAATGATGGAGATAGGTTGAAGATTTGAAGGTTGAAACTTGAGGGGGAGTGTTGATTTATGACATTTGAAGCAAGAAGCCAAGCACTAGTATTCATGTTCAAATTTGGATTTAAATCCCACTTATAACTCATAAATCAATCATCTATCAAACTTAGTTTTGATAAAGCCTACATTCTAGGAAAAGAGCTCCCTATCATTTAGGGAATCTTTTCAAAATCATATAAACACACCTTGTACCTTGAATTTTTATGAGATTAGGGTGTATTACCTCTTTTAGGATTTGAATAAGCTAGTAGACCCCATGCTAAGCAAGCCCCTTGCTTTCTTGAGGATTTTCTTCATACTTTGGGTAGCCATATCACACACTTAGATTTTGGTGTGCAAGAGCTAGTTAGATCTAAGTGATGAGCATAGCTCCTTGATCATTTTGTATCCATTTATTATAATATTAGGTTTATTAAAAAGCTACTAAGTCTTCTTAAGTTGGTGTGAACCTCAAGTATGAACTCTGCATATTTTGAGATAAATTAATCTGGGAGTGAACATTGGTCTCTATGTGCATGCATAATGAAGGGAATAAGTAGTGAATCTTGGAGGATTGGTTCTATAAGAGTGACAAAATAATTTAAGTGGGATAGGTTGCATTACGAAGGTCTCATTAGTCTAGTTTGAGTGTGTAAAGGTTGTTGGGCTCATTCAATGACTTCAGAGTATTATTGTTTTTGGAAAATAGAGATATCTTTGAACATAGCTCTAAGGCCATTTATGCTTCAAGCTACATAGGGAAAGTGTACATTTTCCCATCGCACACATCATTTGTTTTCTTTATAATTTTCAAGTCCCAAATCCAAATGGAGTGATTACAAATTGGAGAGAAAGCTACATTTTTAAAGATCTAACACATTGAAACTCATCTTATTTGGTGAATTGTTTTCATTACTAATAAGTCTACTTTCATTTTAGGTTTACATATTATAAATATAATTTATTCTAGTCTAAAAATGTTCTAAGGATATATAAGGTCACTTGGATATGATGGGAGTCTTTTTTGGAGGAACTTTAAACACACAATATGATTAGTTAGAAGGATATTATAATAGCAGATAGTTCTAAAATGTAAAAGTTTCACAAATCCAACTTTAAGTAGGTAACAAATTATTAGGCACTTCAGGATTGAATAACGATGCAATGATAAATCTTCGAGAGATTTTGGTTTTTCTTTGACAAAAAGAGAATTATTCTTGATTTTCAACAAGATCATTATGATTATTAGTTTAAATTTCCAAAATTATAATAGAAAGAGAAACATATTTCTCATAAGTTAATGTCCAACGCAACTTGCATGGTGGAGAGCATACACAAAAAGCTAGAAAAAGGAATGTGCGAGTATATTAAAAGAATTAATTAGAGTTTTTGACTTCTTCCATACGTTTCTTGAGTGTTTTCCCACTCCCCAAAACTTCAAAAGAAGAATTGTAAATATACTAATCCTCGAGAAATTTGTAGACTTGGTCATTGAAATATAATCTTCGGTTTAATTTCATGATGTAAATCATCCTTAGTTAAAATAATAGTGAGATGAGTGTAGAAACAAACATCTTGCACTTTCTTTATTGTCAATATAGAGATAACACTACTGAATGAAACTTCTTGATAAAGAAGTTGTGGTAACATATCAAGGCCTAAGACGTATAGAGATAACATCTTGCACTTTCTTTGTTGTCAGTATAGAGATAACACTACTGAATGAAACTTCTTGATAAAGAAGTTGTGGTAACATATCAAGGCCTAAGACGTATATTTTTGGAAATCAATTCAATCTGTTATTTTATTATGAAAGCAAACAATCCAAAAGAAGGATGGTATAATTTTTACAGAGGCATTGGACTAAATGATCTCATCTTATTAAAATTTTAATCTCATAACTATAGTCCCACTACAACATATCACGGGTATATGGAGGCTTCTACGGGGGCAAATGCACGGGCATAATTTTGCCCTCATGTCAGTGTAAGGTTCAGCATACATGTCCGTAGCAAATCGCCGGTATAGGCATTCGTATAAGGGTCGGTAATACTAACGCTCATACTGGGCCTATACTGGTGATTTTACTGGGCATACCATCGTGCATACCGATGACGGTGCTGGGAGTACCGACGGGCATACCGATGACCATATGTGAAAAATTGTTTTTGGGTAGAGTGTGTTATCTCTTGCTGTAGCAAAATTACCATGATGTTGTGTAGCAAAAGACAATACACTTTGCCCAAAGAAAACCAAGTACACGTGATGTGTACTCTAATGGCAACCAAAACATGATTTCATATAGCAAAATACTTTCGGACACAAAAGAGATGAGCAGAATGAACCATGAGCCATATACAAAAAAGTTATATATTCCATAAATGAAGCATGTACAACACTGTGGCAAAGGATTGCCATATATGAGCCAAATACAAAATGTGGCAAAGCACTTCCATATAGGAACTAAATACAAAATTATGGTGTACCATTGGCATATATGAGTGTGATAGAAAATTGTGGAAAAAGCACTACCATGCATATGCTCTAAGGAATCAAAACCTTTATACCTACAATCTTGCAATAAAGCATATGCAATAAATGGACAAATTGACATGATATTTATAAACAACAACTAAAAATACCAAACCAAGCTATAAATTTCACCTCATCATAGATGCTCCCATGAAATGATCGCATCACATCCCTCCAAGTCCTCCAAAAGTGCAGCCAATCCATGATGATATCCATAAGCTTCCTCAGTTTACGTCGGAGGACAACCCACTACCAACTCCTATAATAAGTATGCAAAATGTTAGATGAACATACATGATGTGCTTAACACAAACAAATTCAATACTTAAAATGATACTTACAAACTAGTAACACATAGTGTCATATCCGTTGCTACTCAAATGTGATGTTCCAAATGTGTCTAGACATGTGGCCACTGCATCTCGCTACTAACAATATCGATCAAGAGTATGTTGCTGCTCATCGTGAATCAATTCCCACTCCTCAGCATCTAACCATACAGGCTTTGGTAAGCATGCTCTAAACGCATCGCGAGCCCCGAACCATCGATGAGACATCACCTCACATGTTGTGTGTTGAATCCATTCTGAGCTGATAATAGGATGCCTAGGTGTTGGCCGATACTCTTCATATATCCACTCTCTCAAATAATTTTTGGAATCTATATCATGTTCACTTCATTTCAATATGAGAGAATGCCCAAATTGTATGGATCAAACTTCTCGTATGCATTAACGCATGGACTTTGTGGCCGCATACATCACTGGAGTTCCATTACGTATGCAATACATCTTGGAGTCATCATGATCATGAGCTCCCCAAGGTGTACATGGAGATGCCATCTGATCCCATGTGGAGATGTTAGGATATATATATATATATATATATATATATATATATATATATATATATATATATATATATATATATATATATATATATATATATATATATATATATATATATATATATATATATATATATATATATATATATATATATAAACCCTAAAAAAATCTAAAGATCTATTTTTATAGATATTTCATTGTATAAATTAATATTTATCCTAAAACTTTATTTAGGATGTGTTTATGTGTAAAAACTCAAAAATCCTATTTTTGATATATTTGATTTTATATATATATATATATATATATATATATATATATATATATATATATATATCCAAAAAATTTAAAGATCTATTTTTTAGATATTTAATTATTTATATTTCATATATTTTGTTTTTTTCTCTAATGTTTACATACATTTAAATCGAATATTTACAAATTATCATTTTTCCTTTTTATATATATATATGATTATATAAATTAATATTCACCCAAAAACTTTATTTAAGATATGTTTGTGTGTAAAAACCCAAAAATCCTATTTTTTATATATTTCATTATATATATATATATATATATATATATATATATATATATATATATATATATATATATATATATATATATATATATATATATATATATATATATATATATATATATATATATACATATATATATATATATATATATATATATATATATATATATGTGTGTGTGTGTGTGTGTCTGTGTGTATATATATATATATAAACCCTAAAACATTTAAAGATATATTATTTAGATATTTAATTATTTATATTCTACAGATATATGATTATAAAAATTATTTGAATTTTACATATATATGATTATATATATTTATATTAATCTTAAAACTTTATGTTTGTATGCAATATGTATGTGAGTGTATATGTATATGTGAGTGTGTATGTATGTGTGTGTGTATGTATACATGTGTGTGTACATGAATGTATGTATATGTGTGTGTCCATGAATGTATATGAGTATGAGTATGCATATGTGTGTATATATGTATGTATATGCATGTGTTTATGTAATATGCATGTGTGTATGTAATATGTATGTGAGTATGTGTATACATATGTGTGTGTATATATGTATGCGTATGCATGTGTGTATGTATACATGTGTGTGTGTACATGTATGTATGTATATGTGTGTATACATGTATATATATGAGTATGAGTATGCGTATGTGTGTGTGTATGTGCATGCATGTGTGTATGTAATATCCATGTTTGTATGTAATATGCATGTATGTATGTATGTATATATGTGTATGCGTATATGTGTGTATGTATGTATGCATATGCATGTGAGTATGCACATATGTGTGTGTATGTATATGCATGTGTGTATGTAATATGCATGTGTGTATGTAATATCCATGTATGTATGTATATGTGTGTATGCATATATGTGTGTACATGTATGTATATGTGCGTATGCATATGTGTGTGTATGTATGTATGCATATGCATGTGAGTATGCACATATGTGTGTGTATGTATATGCATGTGTGTATGTAATATGTATGTGAGTGTGTATGTAATATGCATGTGTGTATGTAATATGTATGTGAGTTATATGAGTATGCATATGTGTGTGTATGTATATGCATGTGTATGTAATATGTATGTGAGTGTGTATGTAATATGCATGTGTGTATGTAATATGTATGTGAGTATGCGTATGCATATGTGTGTATATGTATGTATGCATCTCTCTCTCTCATTCTCTTTCTATTTCATATATCTCTCTCTCATTCTCTCTCTCTCTCTCTCTATGTTTCTCTAGATCTCTCTCTTTCTCTCTCTTTCTTTCATCTCTCTCTCTCTATGTTTCTCTAGATATCTCTCTTTCTCTCTCTTTCTTTCATCTCTCTCTCTCACTATGTCAATCGAAAACAAAACAATCACTTACATCGATGTAATTACTTGGATCATTGTCGTCAAAATCCACTTAATGTTGTCCTTTTTCGAATTCCAAAGAATTCATGCCAAAAAGCTCTTGCGAAACTAAGGAGAAGAGAAATTAGAAAAGGGAAAACACAATGAAAGAGAAAGGGTGCTAAAGTATGCATGATACTTACCGAAATTTCAGATCTAAAGAAAGAGAGAGGTGTGTGTAGAGAAAGAGAGACAGAGAGATGTGTGTACAGAATATGTTGAGAATGTAATTTGCGCACAAAAGCTCGACAGTAGCAGACTTCGGTTCAAAGCGTGAGCAAATGTCAAGTTTTTTCTCTTGGGTCTAGTTAAAACGTTTCGTCGGTATGAGTGTCAGTATGAGCATCGGTATAAGCATCCGTAATTTTGTGGAGATTACCAGCACTCATACTGATGCTCATGCTGACACGCATATTTTCGACACGCATATGGACCACTAATTTTCAATGAGTATACCAATGACTAAATGACTGCTGGTATTGCCTCTGTGGTTTTTAAAGAATTTTCAATAGTCATACGGATGCCGAGGTATGACCGTTGATATGGACAACATCGATATGCCCCTCATATGTTGTAATGTCCTCACAATCTTTTCAACCTTATACTGGTAAACTTAAAGCTTTATGATTTAAAAACTCAAAACTAGGATATGCAGAAACAATCATAAAGCTTCTACTAGCTCATAATACCATTCAATCATGTTTATGTACATGTGTGCGTATACCATTCAACAAACCTTGATTCAATTACTAGAGAAACCATGTTCCCCCCATAACAAGGCACACTCATCACCTACCTTGACATTGCTCAGCCAACATTCACAGAATGAATGGCCTGAGGTATATATATACCTGAGGTATATATATATATATATATATATATATATATATATATATATATATACACACACACATGATTGAATGGTATTATGAACTAATGGAAGCAACCAAACCACCTGTAGTACACCTCAGGCCATTCATTCTGTGAATGTTGGCTGAGCAATGTCAAGGTAGGTGATGAGTGTGCCTTGTTATGGGGGGAACATGGGTTGCTCTAGTAATTGAATCAAGGTTTGCTGAGGGATTGAGGGCCTTGATTGAGGAACAAAGCTGCAGGGATATGGAGTGAGGGACAACACAACGAAAGGCTATTTGTCCAAGAGAGGCATGAGGCTGGCCTTCGCATTTGGTATACAATCATGAAGATGAGAGAGTGAGGGTTTGCTTGACGACAACATAGGTTAGAGATTGAATGCAAAGGTCACTTGGCTTGGATGTTTTATGAGATCTCCCTCATAGTTGCAGACAATTCTGCACCTCAAGACAAACTCCCTAAAGCACCAAGGTTCCAATATAGAAATAAAAGCTTTGATGCCAAGGGAGGGTGATAGATGCCAAGGAGGGAGGGTGAAGAGGACCTAAAGGTGGAGAACGATATCCCCAACATCCCCAAAGGTACTTTGAAGGTTTCAAAGAGATCTCCCAACATTACCCAAAGTCAATGCTGAAAGGAAGAGTCAAGGCGCTACACCACCTCAGCAATTTTTGGAGTCTATACGCTTTCAAGTGTGGAGCCAGAGATGTTTCGCAATGCTTTGTGAAGTTGGAGAAGGCTTGCAAGTTGCAACTTACATGATCAGTGCACAAGAACCTACACTCTTAGACTCAGCTTAAAATAATGATAATTCAGAATGTCTCCACAGACTTCAGCATTTACACGTTATCCTGTTGGGTGTACAGCTAGAAAAAACGAGATTCCTTATCCATTGAGTCCGTGGAGAGCTGTGGCATCTCTCTTCTTCATCTGCACCATCGTCATCTTCTTCATCTGCGCCATCGTCATCTCCTGCATAAAATAATGTTCAAGGAGACGAACTTGCAACGATTATCATTTGAATAACAACGAGATTCCTTATCCATATGTTCTCCAGCGTACTTCTGGCGATCTTCTGATCTGACTCATCGTCATCTTCTTCATCGCCTGATCAGAGTCATCCTCATTCTGAGTCATCGTCATCTTCTTCACCTCCTAATCTGAGTCATCGTCATCTTCTTCATCTCTAAGACGCAGCCTCTCTCTGAGATTCCTTACCCATTTAAACCCCGAAGAGCCACTACTTGTAGGGGGCTCGTCGCTTCGATGATCCATGCTTCTTTGATATGCTGTAAAGGCTCGTCGTTCGAGATTCGAGAATCCATGCGCTCCAGAGCCCCCTTCAGCGTCAGATGTTACGTATACTAATAGCATGTGCCATGGACTTTTTCTGTGGAGTTGAAAACTTACCCGTCATTTTTTTTAGAGTACAATCAATTGAAAACACACTCACACACCCTACTTCGTAACGTAGAGACATTCATCTTTGAGGAATTCATAAATATATTCAATCAAGACTTGAATTCAAGACTTCCTCCCAAAAAACCCTAGGCATCAAACCAGCAGGCTATGCGGACTTGAACACATAAATATATTCATCTTTGAGGAATTCATAAATATATTCAATCAAGACTTGAATTTAAGACTTCCTCCCAAAAACCCTAGGCATCAAACCAGCAGACTATGCGGACTTGAACACATAAATATATTCTTGAACACATAAATATATTCAATCAAGACTTGAATTCAGGACTTCCTCCCAAAAACGCAAGGCATCAAATCACCTAGCTACGCGAACTTGAACAATTGCTATCTTTTTTTATTTTACAAACAAAAAAGAGAATTAAATTAAGTGAAGGTAAGTTACAAAATGTGAAATAAATAACATAAGGGAATCACATTAAGTCAAGGTGTGTTACAAAAAGTGCAGGAAGGCAAGATCCCATACAAGAAATGCTGGCCAACCTACAATTCAACTGGCTACAAAGTAAAGAATCTTGGATAGCCCACAATTGAACTAGGTTCCTACAATTGAACTAGGTTCAAAGTTAGAAGGACCAAATACATCAGAATCTACTATTACAATTCAAGTTACGTGTTATCCTATCAAGGATGCAAAATGAAGAATGGAGATGATTAATCCATGTAGTTCATGGAATTGTGTAGGCTGTAGCATTTCTTTTTAAGATGGTCATCTGAAGTCCATGTCCCGTAGTATAGTTGGTTGAGCTTTGGCCTCTTGAGGCAAAGGTCCAGGGTTCAAGCCTCGGGTTGAACATGTATGGCTTTGGCCAGTTAAACTAATTGTAATGTTGTAACCTAGTTAAACTAGTAGTAATGTTGTAATCCTATCTAACCCTTGCTTTGTGGGATATGAGGGGTCCCACGGGTCCTATGCCCATTCACTTGTATAGTTACACTTTCAAAGTTAAAGCTCGGAGGAGTGGATTTCGGATGAACCTCCATTTTAAAAAAGATGATCATTTGAAGAATAATGTCCTTCTTCTCTTATGTTTATCCAACAACCACAGCATATTATTTTATCACCACTTTTTTCTATTGGTGCTTTTTGTTTATACAAAGGGATAATGTCCTGTATGCTATATTGTATTGTCCTTCTGTTTTACAACCATATTTCTTTATTTATACTGATTGTTTCTGTAGTAAAAATTGTTTATATTTCTTTACTTATAAACATTGTTTATGTACTCATTGTTTACAATCAGCTTACACCTTTTTTCTATTCCATCAACTCACTATGCACTTTAATTACATAGATTGTGCTACTAGTACGTCCCACATAAGGATGAGTTCATACAAGGTGGTACATTTCTACTGACTCATTCTTAGTTACATCCTTTTCATTTCACACAGAGTGATGGCTCTCTACGAAAAGTAAACCAAATTTGTATAGTTATTGGTTGAAGAATCCAAATGACTAATGATAGGCCGGTCCATTGTTTGTTTAAAGGCAGCTAGAGTCAATACACTGTATATGCGAAGGCTCTTATCAGAATCAGATGGGAGACAACTCATTTGTATTTAGAACTTGCTCCATGCCACAATCACTAATAGGCTTGCTAGATATGCTTGGAAGAAGCATCATAGTTAGGAACGCTAGCCATTTGTTCTTTCAAGCTCGCAGGCCAAGAACATCTTGGAGAGCAAAGATTATAGACCTTACTTTTTCTTCATCCTACACAGAATTCTAATTTCAAGAAAAATTGAAGTATAAAGAACCAGAAGATGACTGAGGAGTTGTGATAAAGTTCAGAAGGGTGACAGATCCATACAAATTATAATATATCATGAACTCACTTTTACAACTTTTAACCACTCTAAATAAGGTTCAAAAGTGGTAAGCTATTTATATAAAAAAACAGGTAATTCCTTTTTATGAATATTCTCCATACAACCCTGAATTAGTTACATTTCTCTCATCAAGATACCTTGTCTGTATGCGAACTATAGATAATAAATAAAGATTTTGCATCTTTGTTTAATAACCAATAGTCTTGTTTGCGTGCATAAGCTGGGCTGGTTGGGCCTTTCGTTTCTTGACGTAGGGGTGAAAGATAAATCTCCACTTATGACACAACAGTGTGGGCCTAAGGCCAATGTAAAACCATGTTATTTCTTGAAACCAATCCTCTCTTGTGTCGTCTTCGGACTGTTTAACCCATACTTTGTGAGACATGGGAAGTCTCGTAGGTACTATGTCCATTCACTTGTACAATTACAATTCCAAAGTTAAAGCTCGAGGGGAGTAAGCTTTGGCTGAACCTCTTTCCTTGATTCTTTTATATTTTAAAATTACAAGTAGTATCAATAGAGAATCCAAAACGAGCTTCATCATATCTAGATGGCGTCGTCATAGATGTGGGACCCAAAAAAGCTTCATTCTATCATATACAATGTTGCAAAAGTCCAAATCCATAAAGAATAGTCTTCTCTTTAGTTTTTTACAACATGCATTTAAGATTGATAAGAGGGCCCAAAACAGCTTCAATACACCGCCTACAATGTCAGAAACTTTTAAATGTACAAAGAGTAGGTTGATAACACACTTTTAAAAAGCACTATCAAACTTTTAGGAGACAATGAGATACTTTGATTTCAAAAAGTGGACGAAATCCTCATAGGGCATCTTCTATAATATTGAAACCGAAATGAAGTGAGCATTTTCTATCATATTGAAACCGAAAATATGGTGTGTGTGTGCACGTGTGTCAGCAGAGCCCTTTGCAATGTAAGAGCTTTCTTCATGCCCTAGACTTTTTCTATGGACTTTAACATTTACGCACAATCACAAACAAAAATTACTTAAACTAAATTGAAATGTCCAGCTGGTCAGGAATCAAACCCAGACCATTAGCTCCACGGCGTTCGATGCTATCCGCTACACCAAACCCATTTGGACATTTCTATTTCATTGTCATTTCAACTTTCCTTGTACCCTGAAAAAAAAAACAATTACTTAAACTAGGTTGAGAAAGGGTGGCGGCAAAGTTCCGTTGCTCCTCTAAACCAATCATGTCAAGGCATGTATCTACCCTCATTCACAGAGGGCAACAGAATTGAAAATGAGCAAGTGCCACATCACAGCACAAATCCAAGGGGAAATGTAATGAGGGGGTAGGCCTGCCCTTGCACATCGCATTTTGATGATTCAATAGATGTAACCTATATTTAGGCTAGCAAAACACTATTTGATTTAATAATTTTTATGCACTTGCAAAGATTCATGTGAAAAACAAATATTTGGTTTCATCATCCTTTGTGTTCGCATATGACGACGGCATAAAAAATGGCCTTTATATAGTTCTGCCTTCAATAGATCGAGGGTAGAACTAATTATTTTTTGTGTGTTCCACCTGAAATAATACACTTTTGAGTGTTTGTTCTGCCGCTTCTATGTGAACGGAGCCTTATTCATGTAGCTCATGGAATTTAGCAAGTGGAAGCGTTTCTTTTTAACATGAATGATCTGGATAATATTGTCTTTTCTGTTTATTTATTTTTATCACTAAATTCTTTTATTCTTTTATTGTCGCTTTTTTATTTATGCATATGAATATTGTCTTGTACGATATGTGCTCATTTTGATTTGAAACTATATTTCTTTATTTATACTCATTGTTTATCTATTTATGGACTCAAAGATGTTTATGTATATGCTCATTGTTTATGTACTCATTGTTTCCAATGATTCAACTTGCACCTTTTTGCACTTTTAAAGGCAATGCACTTTTACACAGACTATGCGCCATATATAGATCTTTACTTATGAATGAATATTATAGTTATTTAATTTCTCTCGTGCTTTCATAATGTAAGGATTATGGAGACCTGGAAAGCTCTGTCTTGCCAAACTAGCTGAAGATAGAATCGAATTATAGAACTCATCTGTATTTAGAACTTGCTAAATGCCACTATCACTAATAAGTTTGCTAGCTATGCTTGGAAGAAGCATCATAAAATTATAAACATTATTTGCTCTTCATGCTACACATAATTCTAATTTCAAGGAAAAAGTGAAGTATAAAGAACCAAAAGAACACTAAATTCACCGATATATCATGTTCAGTATAGTATATCATGCACTCACTTTTTTGAACTTTTAACCAATGTACCAAACAATCTAAATTAGGCTTAAAATCTGGTAAGCTATTTGCATAAGAAGATAGCTAATTACTTTCTTTCATCTTCTCCATACAAGCTCTAAGTTTCTTTGCTCTCAAACACAGATAATTGATACAGATTGAGTTATAACTTTGACTACTATGCAACATCTTTCTTTGATTCTATTGTATTTTATTAAAATATCATAGAATATTATCAATACAAGATCCAAAAGGAGCTTTATGACACTAAAACAAAGCTTCAGTCATAGATGTGGGACCCAAAAAAGCTTCCCTCTATCATCTATAGTTTTGCAAAAGTCTAAATCCGGAAAGAATAATCTTCTTTTCCGTTTTTGCGACATGCATTTAAGATAGACAACATGTCCAAAGTAGGCTTTACTACCTACAATGTCAAAAACGTTTA
>MU260512.1:40000-45000 GCA_020310875.1 Ceratopteris richardii
CATATGAAATGACTTAGAACTCAATGTACAAGAGGAATTAGACTTAATCCTTCTATACAAACATGTGTTGATTATCAGAGAAGATGTGTACAAAATGGCTTGGCCTAATTTTGCTCACAGCCATGGAAAACTCTCTCAGACTCAGAAGTTTTCTCTCACCATCTCTCTCAGAAAAGACACGACTTTTCTCTACTCTCTCAGATTACAAAATTGAGTTCTCTCTTACATATTTTTGACTCAAATTAACTTATATACCTATGGTTTACATTCTTCTAGACTTGAACTCGTAAGTTCTGAAGATCAAATGAACATCTAGACTCTAATTTTGCACTAATTTACAATAGTGAAATTGTCCCTTCACTTAGGCTTGATTTTCTGTAGGTCTTTCCTTCACTTCTTCTTTCCTCCATCATATGTCTTCATATGTCTTCATATATCCATGCCTAATTAGTGAGTGAAGCCCCAACAGCTCCCCCTCAATCACTAATTAGCATAATTGGACTTCTTCACATAATCTCCTTCTCTTTTATTCCTGCCATCTCCTTGAACTTACTTGTCTTCACTCCATCCAAACTTTTTGTCATAATATCTGCAATCTGATCTTTTGTAGAAGTGTACACCACTTCAATCTCTTTCTCCATTACTTTTTCTCTAAGAAAATGATACTGTATCTCTATGTGCTTTGTCCTTGCATGAAATACAGGATTTGCTGCAAGATATAATGAACTCATGTTATCTCCATGAATTATGGGTATACCTTGATCAATTCCCAAGCTTTTGAATAATGTCTGCATCCATATGACTTCCTTTGCTGCTTCCACAAGTCCTTTGTATTCAGCTTCTGTTGATGATAAGGCCACTGTGTGTTGTTTCTTTGAACACCAACTCACAAGCTTATCTCCAATGTATATCATGTAGCCATGAGTAGAACTTCTGTCATCTTGACTTCCTGCCCAATCTGAATCACTATAGGCTCTCAATCTTATATCTGATGTAAAAGGATAATACAATCCTTCTTTCAAAGTCCCTTTGATATATCTAAGGACTCTTTGACCTGCAATCCAATGTGGATCCTTTGGACAATGCATGAATTGAGAAAGAACACCAACTGCATAACTAAGATCAGGCCTTGTTAGAGTTGCATAAATCAAACTTCCCACTAAAGATTGATACTTCCTCATGTCTTTGAATTCTGCACCATCATATCTACTGAGTTTGTGATTGACCTCTAGTGGTGTAGATGCCTCTCTGCAATTCTCCATGTTAAACTTCTTTAGAAGATTCAAGAGATACCTTTCTTGTGATACATAAATACCATGCTCTGCATAAGTGATTTCCATTCCAAGAAAATATGACAATTTTCCTAGATCACTTATCTTGAATTCCTTCTCAAGTAGCTTCTTCACCTCCTTGATTCCTTCATTTGAAGTACCTGTAATTATAATATCATCTACATATATACAAATGTAGATCATACCTTCATCTGTTCTTTTGATAAGTAAACTTGCATCTGCCTTTGAACTTTGATATCCAAGATCATTAAGGTACTTTACAAGTCTAAAATTCCAAGCTCTTGGAGCTTGCTTCAAACCATAAAGAGCTCTTCTCAACCTGCAAACATAATTTGGAAACTTATGATCTGCAAACCCTTGAGGTTGCTCCATGTAAACCTCATCTGATATATATCCATTCAAAAATGCATTCTTAATATCCAATTGACTCAATGTCCATCCTTTTGATGCTGCAATGGCAATGATTGTCCTTATGGTTGACATCTTTGCTACAGGACTGAATGTCTCATCATAATCTATGCCAAATGTTTGAGCATAGCCTTTAACCACCAATCTAGCTTTGTATCTGGCTATAGTTCCATCTGCATGCTTCTTGATTTTGTAAACCCATTTATTTCCAATAACTTTCTTACCATTAGGCTTTGGGACAAGTTCCCAAGTTTTGTTCTCTTCAAGTGCATCAAACTCTTCCTTCATTGCTACTTCCCATTGTCTCTTACCCTTTGCTTCATCATAGCTTTGAGGTTCTTCATCTTCTTTAACCATGTAAGCATAGTTTTTCTGAGTCAAGTAAGAAGTGTCATATGAATACCTTGTAGGTTGCTTCCTCATTCTGGTTGACCTTCTTGGTTCACACTCTTCATGTATATCTGGATGTACTTCTTCATCAAATATTGGTCCATCTTCATTCCTTCTATATGATCCAACTCTTGATGTGCTTGCTTGCATATGTTCTTCATCTCCATCTATCTGCATATGTGACTTACCTCTTGCACTCCTTCTTATCTCTTCTTCAAATGTTTCAAGATCACATTCTTTATCTGCATACCAACTCTTCTGTTCATCAAAGGTCACATCTCTGGAAACAATAAAATGTTTAGTTAAAGGACTCCATAGTCTATAACCCATTTGCTTTTCATCATATCCAATAAACACATATTTTTCTGCCTTTGGTTCAAGCTTATGTCTGAGTTGTGATGGCACATAAGCATAGGCAATTGACCCAAACACTTTACAATGATCAAGTGTTGGTTTCTTACCCCACCAAGCTTCATAGGGGGTCATACCATTCAAAACTCCACATGGTAGCCTATTCACAAGGTATGTGGCTGTATTTACAGCCTCAGCCCAAAGATAATTAGGGCAATTCTTTTCCTTTAGCATTGCTCTTGCAAATTCAACCAATGTTCTATTTCTCCTTTCTGCCACCCCATTATGTTGAGGTGTATACCTGCAAGTTATCTCTCTCTTGATACCTGCATTCCAAAGATAGTCATTAAACTCTTGAGAGAAGTATTCTCCCCCTCCATCAGACCTTAGCCTCTTGAGTTTTTGACCTGTAACTCTTTCTGCATAAGCATGAAAATGTTTGAAGGCTCCAAATACTTCTGATCTTTCTTTTAGAACATAAAGGGTTATCCACCTTGTAGCATCATCAATAAACAAAACATAATACCTAGATCCATTTATTGATCCTTCTTTTGTTGGACCCCATACATCTGTATGTATGAGTTCAAGCAAACCCTCATGCTTGAAACCTTTCTTCTGAAATGGTAGTCTATGAGCTTTTCCCATCTGACAAGCTTCACACTTATATATCATATGTTGATTCTTCACATTTGGTAATCCCAATACAGATTGATTCTCCACCATAGTTTTGATTCCTCTTTCATTGAAGTGTCCCAACCTCTTATGCCAAAGATCTAACTCTGTAATTACTTCATCACCATGTGTGATTAGGGCTTGACCAACATTTCCTTGTACTTTGAGAGTAAAAAGTCTACCTTCCTTCTTACCACAAACAATAGGTTTGTATGCATCCTCTGGATCTTCAACAAATACTCCTTCATTTGTAAATCTGACTTGAAAACCTTTCTCCACTATTTGTCCAACACTAATCAGATTCTTTGGTATTGTTGGAACATACAAAACATTTGTTAATAAATCAGCTCCACTCCTGCACTTCACTTTTCCAATTGAATGCACATTATGTTTTGTATTATCACCTGTTTGTACTGTATGACTTGAATTGCCTTCTTCCAATTCTGACAATAATTCTATATTACCTTACAAATGATTTGAACAACCAGAATCAATATAAAATACCTTGAGATCCTCCTTCTCTGATGAACTTATTGAATTCATCATCAATGTTGTATGGTTGTCATTCTGTGTATCATTTGCATAATTGTAATATGTGGTGTTGTATGATTGGTTCTGATTCCAATTTCTTCCACCACCTCTTCCATAACTTCCTCTTGAATTATGTCTTCCTCTTTGAAATTGATTCTGAAACCTTCCACCTCTTCCTCTGCCATTGTTGTTCTGATTTTGGCTTGCTCCTTGTTGATTGTGCCAACAATCATATGCTAGATGATTGCTCAATCCACAAATCCAACATGTCTTCTTGTTATTGTTCTGATTACCTCTACCTCTTCCATTTCCTCGACCTTTACCTCTGCCAAAACCTCTTCCTCTTGCATAATTTGCTTGAGTTGTTGATTCTTCTTCATCCTTTGCCTTTCCTTTATCTCCTTTCTTTTTATTCTTCACATACATTGCAGAACTTTGACCTTTGTCTCCATCTGACTTCAAGTCTTGCTCAAATGTGAGCATCAATCCAAGTAATTGATTTAATTTTGGCACATAATGATTTAATGAGAGTTCTGTTGAAAGTACAAAAGGCTTCCATCTCTCATCACCTCTTAACCCTGCAAGTAATTGTGCTATCAGCCTATGATCTTCAATATCCTCATCAATGGATCCAAGGCTATCTGCCAAGTCCTTCATCTTAGTGACATAATCACTAATGCTCTGATTTTGCTTTTTCTTGAATGTGGTGAACTCTGACCATAAGCTAGCTTTCCTAGCTTTATTAGTGTTTTGGAAGTGGTCTTCCAAAGCATTCCAAATATCTTCAGCTGTTTCTAAACCTCTGATGTGTGGCAACAAATGATCTGTAATAGTGTTGTATATATAAGCTCTTGCACTTGCATCTCTCTTCTGCCATAGCTTCAAAGCTTCTAGCTCTTCTTTTCTTGGATGACTTTCATCTTCAAATTTAGGCTTCTCCTCTTCACCTGTCACATATACCATTAGGTCCTTACTCATAAGTAAGGCTTCCATCCTCATTACCCAAGCAGGATAGTTATCTCTGTCCAATTTGTCAATGGACACATGATCTGCCATGGTATCCTTGCTTCTGCTTCAACCTGTAAGTGTAAGGTTAAAGAATGGTACCTTTTGTAGACCTTTACCCTTGGGAGCAACTTCGAAACAATCTTATGATGACTTTTGTTTGTTGAACACCTCAGCTTCCTCCTTCTTTGACAAAGAACTCTTCAATTCTTCTTGTATCTGCTCTTCCTTTAGTCTCGAGGACCTTATCTGCTCTGATACCACTTGTTGGTGTGTGAAACACCACAAGAACTAAACTAATGTGGTATTAGAAAACCTCCATAACCATCATTAGCTTAGCAAACCTCTAAA
>MU260512.1:50000-75000 GCA_020310875.1 Ceratopteris richardii
AAAAAAAATTTAGTGGTCTAATTTTTTGGGGAACTTTTAAGGGTTTAGCATTACATTGTGAGGCCGCAACCCAAGTAATTCAAGAATTCCTGTCTGCCTGAGTAAACTGTTTTGAACCCTGTTTTAGCATCTAAACCCTGATCGGACATAACTTCCTCATACAAAATCCAATTGCTGTGATTCTTGTTTTGTTGGAAAGCTCGTGGGATTCTTGTTTTGTTATGTGAAAATTAAGATCAGGATTATTAGATAGGGTTTTTTGAAGTTAACCATACCCGAGGTAGGAAAACTGAGGGATCCTTGGAATTGTTTTTTATAAAGGCAAGAGATAATTTGGTCGGTCAGTTACATGCATGAAAGTGGTCTAGTCTGTCATTTGAATTTAACTCTGGAACTAATCTTGGGACTGATGCAGGTCTATTGAGAAGCAATTGAGAGCGTCCAAGCAAGGGCTTTGTGCAAGCTTGAGAATCAACTTCTCGAGCACTAAAGAACAAGGATCAGCAAGAAAGGTTGGAATATTCTCAACTCCCCTTCGTCAATTCCTAGCTTAGGCTAAGAACGACTAGAGGTAGGAGTAAGTCAGGGCGACGATAGGCAATTATCAAGTTGAAGAATACCTAAACTTTCAAGTTCAAGCTAAGAACATAATCTTTGTACTGTCGAGAACTTTAAAGGAAAAGAACTTAATGTGGAACGATCAACTTTAAGTGCGGAACTACACTCAAATATACCTTACGACGTGATATCAGACAAGAATGTTAACACGTTAATCAACTAAAAAGAATCAAGTAACTGATACAAAAGAACTCCGCAGCGAGGTTGTACTTGGGCAAATTTGGGTTATTCAATTAGGCTTATGAACCTTAGATCAGGGCGACATCTAGGGAGAGATAGACAAAGTCTTAGGTCTTCTGAGGCTAGTGTTAACCTCACTACTAGGTCTTGGGCCCAGCATTTGAGCCACCACTCATACTACCCTAGCTCTGAGACTAGTGAATCAGAGATGTCTCAAGGCGTGGACAGACCTACGGGAAGTTCAGGAGTGCCATACTTGCACAGGGTGGAAGGCCCTTACAAAACGCAGTTGGAATACCTTAGGACCAACCGATTGGGTGCTAGCATCTATGAGGACGGCCTAGGATGATCTGTGGTCCATATTAAGAATCCTGATCAATCCATTGGACTAGAGCGCCCAGTTGTCAAGTTTGAAAACGGAGCGTACTTAGACAAGGAAGGGACAATATATGTAGTCACCAGTCATCCAGAAAAGACTGATGAATTTGGGAATGTAGTCCTAGAATCGGACTTGGGTGACCTAGAGCAGAGAAACATGGGTGTAGAACCGAGGACCCCTCGAGGGAAATCTGTTCTTATGAGAATTCTCACTCCTGAGTGGGTTCCCCAGGACAACAAGAGCATAGATCTGCTTCTGAACCGAGAAACGGACAAAGCCTTTTGGAGGTATAAATCTGATTGGCCAATCGATATAGGAACAATCATGATCTATGAGTTTAAGGATCCTGATAGCCCAGGCAGAGTGACCTACTTAGATCTCGCTTCAGAGAGGATCTTTGTGGTGACAGAAAATGATAGGCATGCTTACACTTGGAAGGGTGAATTTATTTTCCCCCAACCAAGATCTAATGTGTCCTATGGTCACCATGGCGCGGGAACATCCCAAGCTCATGGAACTCAAAGAGACCGAAGTAGGGATCGGCCAGAAGTAAGCTTTGCCAACCCAGGGGGCAGAGAAAGAACGAGGACGGAAACAAATAGAGTGGAGCCTGAGGTATTTAGAGCTCACAGGAATCAAAGAAATGCGGATGAGTTCCCTCTATCACGACCTAGAGAGCACACAAGGACTTTGAGACCGACTCAGCTAGTTAAGTCCATGAAGAACTACTTCGATGGCACTGGAGATCCATACGATCATGTGGCAGAGTTTAGGCAAGTTTTGAGAGCTGAACAAGTGGAGGATTTATTCACGCAATATAATGCCTTTGGTCTAACCCTTAGGAACACAACGCTTACTTGGTTCCAACCATTGAATGAGAGACAATTCAGGAGCATAGACCAACTCCTAGAGGCTTTCATTATTGAATTCTCTAAGAGTGGCATAAGACATAATACCTCCTCATTGATTCACAGTTTCAAGCAGACCCCGCAAGAAACCGTGAGACTTGCAGGAAGAAGATTCAGGCAATATGTTGAAAGATGCCCTGTTTTGGAGCTCCCCACACCAGCTAAGCAAGTGGCTTTATTCCTGGATGGATTGCTAAGTACAAAATTGAGATCCTACGTGTACTTGAAAGACCCTAGGACCATAGAAGAGTGTGTACGCATGTGCATCGACATTGAGGATAACCTAGGGGAGGAGTTAGAGCTATCCAAAATATACAAAGATTTTGAGAGTGCCTCTAGCCTCTCTTCCACGCAATCCACATCAATTGAGGAACTTGCAGAGAAAGTAGCTCAGAAGCTAGGCGTCACTAGTAAACAAATCCCAAGGTTTGCCCGTGTGAAAAGATGCTATACTTGTGGAGGCGACCATATGGCGAATGTTTGTCCCATTACGGCTCAACCCCAAGTAAATTCGAGTAGCCAATACTGTACCATAGAACGGAGATACACAAATCACACAGCACAAGACTGTCCTTACAATAAGCAAGCAGTTAGGCAAACCTACCCTCAGCCATACCCTCAACAAGGCAGATATCATAGTCAATACCCACCACAACAGTATACTAGGCCTCAACAAAATTACCAACAGCAATATCAGGCCCAACTGAGACCCCTGCCAGTGCTAGCACAACAACCACCTGCTCCTACTAATGTGATTCCGGTAAAGTATGCAGCTGCAGAAGAAAATTTGAATAGAGTCATAGTCCCAGTGACTCCATTGCTTTCAGAAAGTGACCCGAGTGACCATAGCTTTGATTCTACACATATTGATAGTCCCCAGGCTTACTACATGCAGTCCCCCGAACATGGTGAATCCTACTATAGTGAAGAGCCAAATGAACCTAGTTGGGAGTCAGATTACACAAACGTCATGTATGCAAACCCTAACCCTAGACCCCAACCTAGGCAAGTAAGACCCCCATTCCCTAGAGGACCATGCTACAGATGTCAGGGAGATCATCTCATTCGTTATTGTCCCTTGCCTCCACCTACACAACCCCAATCAGTAACGATCCAGGGCTATTGCCAAGAATGTGGAAAGGAGCATCTCTTACGAGATTTCCCAAAGAACCCCAATAATATGCCAAAAATCACTCCTATCAACGTTATTGGGTTAGTTGTAGACTCCACAGGGAGTGTGACTTCCACTGCACCAGTACAAGTAATCACTAGAGCCCAAGCCTTGCAACAGAACCAAAGCGTAGGCCAGGAAAAGAGCCCAGATGTTAGTGAAACGGAGAGCATGACAAAGAAGAGGACTAGAGCTTGGAGAGATAGTCGTGAAAGAAGGAAAAGGCAATGGGCAAAAAAGATGAGTGAACTCGAGGAAAGCCTCAGAGAAACAAAGGCCAGGATAACTGAACTCACATCTCAAACTCCCTCTCACACTACCCCACCTCCACCATTCCCAACTCCATCCAAACCGCCACCTTCCAACCCGCCTCACCTAAACCCACCACCCCCAAGAGTAGGATCAGTCCTAGCAGATCCCACTCCCGAGGACCTAAACATGATGCTTAAAGCATATCAGGCCAGAATCCAAGAAGGGCCAAACGTAACTGATCATGAAAAGTGTTACCCTAGAGCAGAACTAGAGCTAGAACAAACCAAAATTTGTGCTAAGATGGTGGAATTGGCTCAGACCATGTTTGAAGCCAGTCGCCTATTTAACATCTCTAGTTCAGCGAAGACACAATTGCACTTTGATGGATTGTTAGAAAGAATAGAGAAGCTAATTGCACAATCAGAAAAGGAACCCGCCTCTCAACATAAGGACAAGGCAAGTGAAAGAGCAGGTCTTCCTGCCCAGGAAGCATATGTACCTGAAGCTTATGTGCCTAACTCTACGGAGCCAGACACATCATCTTCTATGAATCGTTTCACACCAGAATTCCTACGGGAGATTCAAGAAGACAAATGGGCTAAAGAAAGTGAAGTACCTCCTCCCATTGAACTGGTGGATGATGCACACGACAAATTCCCACAAGACATCCCATCCATTTATGAGGAGCGGGAGAGCACCCACTCTCAGGAAAGACTAGACTTTGAGTCTAACTCTCTACAAGAATTACCCCACTTCACAGGCCCATGGGAAGCTAAGTCTACTTGTATGAGAGCACCCACGGTCATGGTACGAAATGAGGACTCAGTCTTACCTAGGAACACAGAGGTAGTGAAAAACACTAAAGTGCAGTGCAATCTCAAGTTAGAAGAGCTACTCAAGGTTAGACCTGAATTATGGAAACATGTCGCCAAACAAGTACCAGCGATAGTGAAACCTCATTCCCAGGTAGGATCACATAGGACAGTGCCAGAGATACCCTTGGATAAGATAGGAGACATGTGTGAAGGTGAAGAAGGGAACACCTATCTTCCCATTACCTACCAGGGGTACACCACCAAGGCAATTTTGGACTCAGGTGCAGGAGTTGCAATTGCCACCACTTCCCTATGGAAGCGTTGGGGCAAGCCAGCACTCAGGCCAACGAGAATGAAATTGCAGATGGCCGATGGTCATATTGAGAGGCCCTTAGGATTGCTAGAAGGAATAACTCTCACCACCTGTGGTGTCGAGTTTGAGCATACATTTGCTATATGTGATTTTAGCAAGAACCATGCCTATGAAATGATCTTGGGACGACCTTTTATGCGACAGTTGCAAGTGGTACAGGATTGGGGAACCAATTCTTTGTACCTGCAACACTTAGGTGTTACGACCAAAGTGAATCTCAAAGATTACTCTCATAGAGATGTCCCCCCTATCCAATGGAATCCCATCCATAGAGCCAAAGATGATACGGAATCTGTGCATTCCATCGGATCAGGATCCTCATGGATGCATGAAGACACCCACTTATGGATGTGCAAAGTAGCAGTAGAAGAAGAGAAGAGAGAAGAAGAGAAGAGAGAAGAAGAGAAGAGAGAAGAAGCCAGAGAGATAGGTGCAAAAGAAACACATAGATCAATTCAAGACCCAGCCTATGCGCTTGTAGTTTTTCGTGACGAAGAATTTGAACCCCACGGCTGGGCAGAAATCCTAGCAACAATGGATGTAGCCATCAATGAAGAACAATGGACACCTCACTGTGATGAAGATGGTTATGACATTTCAGTCTTCTCCATAGAGCCAATCATGGGAGAGGCAGTGTTAGAAGAGTGCGAACCTAGCCCTGATGCATTTGAGGATGCAAGTGACTCCGATCTAGAGTCAATCATTATGGACCCACCTTTTGCATCAGATGAAGAATACTTCTATGAAGTAGAATTTCAACCCCAGAGGCACAGAGAGCTTACAAAAGATGTAAGGCTATCCACACATGTAACCCCTAAGGAAGAAGGAAAGAAAAGGAAGAAGAAAGAAGTCACACAAGAAGAGGAGGAATCTTTGTTTGAGGTCCCAGAAAATTTTAAGAAGTATGAGATAGATGACAGGAGAGTCATGATCAGAATGCCTAAACGAGAGGCACAATCAAGAGAGGCCTATGATAACAAAGAAACCACAAAGAAAATTGTGGTAGCCATGGAAGAAGGAGAAGAGAGATGCACTTACATAGGACATGACCTGACGGAAGAAGGAGAGCAAGAATTGATAGCCTTGCTAAGAGAATACAGAGATGTGTTCGCTTGGAGTTACAAGGACTTGAAAGGTGTGGACCCTGACATATGCTCACACACCATCCCCATGACCTCAGATGCCAAACCCTCTAAGCAAAAGCCATATACATACAATGATAATTACGCTGCCAAGATCAAAGAGGAGATAGATAGACTGGTTGAAGCTGGATTTATCTATGAAATTGAGCACACTGAATGGGTATCCTCCATTGTAGTGGTGCCCAAAAAGAATGGTAAATTATGTGTATGCATTAACTTAAAGAAGGTCAATGCAGCCACAATTCGAGATAACTATCCACTTCCCATCATAGAACATCTCTTAGAAAGAGTAGCAGGCAAGGAAGTGTACAGCTTCCTTGATGGATTTTCGGGCTACAATCAAGTAGCCATAGCTCTAGAGGATCAGCATAAGACAGCTTTTGCCACAGAATGGGGCATACTCGCCTTTCGGCTAATGCCATTTGGGCTTACCAATGCACTAGCAACCTTCCAAAGGCTGATGTGCCATGTATTTAAGGAGTTCCTGAGGAAGAATTTAGAAGTCTATGTTGATGATCTTTGTGCTCATTCCAACATCAGACAAACCCATATTCCTGAACTGAGACAAATCTTTGACAAATGTAGAGAATATCAAGTCTACCTAAACCTAGAAAAGTGCATTTTCATGGTTAGGCAAGGTAAGATTTTAGGACACATAGTGTCAAAGAATGGCATATCCACCGATGAAGAGAAAGTAAGAGCCATAGCCGAGTTACCTAGGCCAAAGAACGTCAAGGAAGTACAGGCCTTCATGGGGCATTGTGGTTACTACCGCCGGTTCATTCACATGTATGCTGTCATTGCAAAGCCCATGTATGGACTTCTGACTAACTTTGAGTGGAGTGATGAGTGTGAGAATTCCTTCCAGGAGCTTAAACGAAGATTATGTTCAGCACCAATCTTAACCACACCAGATTGGAATAAGCCTTTCCATGTGCATGTGGATGCATGCATGTGGATGCATCCAATTATGCCATTGGATGTGTGCTTGCTCAACCTACTGGTGAAGGTAATATGGATCTTCCAATTGCCTATGCTAGTAGACAATTGAACGCAGCTGAACAAAATTATACCACTACAGAGAGAGAAGGATTAGGCATGGTATATGCAGTTAAAAAGTTTAGAAATTATTTGCTTGCAAATAAGTTTAAATTTTTTACTGACCATCAGGCATTGTTGTACTTGGTAAACAAACCATGCAATACAGGTAGATTAGTAAGATGGTTTCTCTTACTAATGGAATATGATTTCGAGGTTGTGGTAAGGAAAGGGAGGAATCATTTGAGAGCGGATCATCTCTCTAGGCTCACATCTGGAGAAGCCCCACAAGGAGTGTCAGATGACCTTCCTGATGCTTACTTGTTTAATTTGGAAGTGGTGCCGCAGTGGGCTAAGCCATTAGTGCCAGTATTGACGTACGGGCCTAACCACCCAGTAATAGCCACACAGGATAGACAGGTAGTAAAAGCCCAAAAGTACCACATCATGGCTGGAAGTATGTACAAGCACACAAATCAAGGGATCTTGGCTTGTTGTGTAGAAGAGGACGAGTATGCGAAGTGGTTGCAATTAGCACATGTAGGTGCATTAGAGCAACACTACGCAAAGCGACGAACCCTACAGACACTACGGAGACTCGGAGTGCATTGGCCGACTATGGAAGATGATGTCCAAAAGTTATGCAAGGAATGCCCAATCTGCTGCACTAAACCACCTGTGGAACATGCCACTCTTTATCAAGTGTCCATAGTGCCGGATTGGAGTGAACCACTAGTATCCTTTCTGAGGACGAAAACATTCCCTCCAGACATGACTCTGGCTAGGAAAAGGAGTTTAGAACAAGAAGCCCAGGATTACTCACTCATTGGTGATAATCTATACAAACGTGGTAAAGACGGTTACCTGAGACTATGTGTCCATGAGAGTGAATATTGTTGGTGCATATCAATCACCAATTGAAGATTTGGAGTGAAGAAAATGGACACATTCACAAGAGTGAAGGACATGTACACATATGTACATTAGTTATAACATAGGTTACATATACTTATGTTTTGATGAGAGTTTGTACATAGATGTCTATAAATACTTTTGGAAAATGTCGGGTAAATAGAGAGCAGAAGAGAGAAGACAAAGAGAGACCATGTATGAGCATAGGAATAGAGAAATTAGTGATTGAAAATGTCAATAGACAGTTGAGAAAGAAGTTGAAGTCTCTCTCACTTTTAGTTGTAGTCTTCTCCTGAAATGAAGAAAATGTTGCGCCCGATGTTTCTGCGTCTACTCCGTCTGTGGTAGATCATTTGTGAAATCCTTTTGAGGATATCTAAGTTGTGAGTTAATGAGTCTGTGGTTTGAATTTTAGAGTCTAATTGTGAACAGGTGAAGAGAATTGCTGATAGGAACATTCACATGTATTGAGTGTTCACAGCTCTCTGAAACAGGCGCACATTTCGAGTCCAAAGAAATGAGTAGTGCTCAGTGCACAGTGTAAAGTTTTACACATATGATAGCTTAAAATCTAAGTTGAGAGATAAGCTATCTTCAGTCAAAAGGATTTGGCAAAACGGGTTCGACATTGTGAGAACCAAAGTTAAGAAGTTAGGGGTGTAGAATCGACTGTTCTGAGTAACAGTTTCTGACATAGGTAACTTGTGAAATTGATTTCTCAAGTTATACTATAGCTTTTGAAGTAATTTAACTTGGAGGTGATGCGCAATCCCTAGGAGATGATTCGTACAAAGTTTCATCAAAAACTTTACATGTTTGATAAGTCAATGTGAAGAAATTCTGCAGCAGACTTTTCTGTGTTTTCATCTTCTTCACAGATTTTCTTAATTTTGATAATTTGGAGATTGGACCTATAATTTAGTGAAGGTTTTGACTTACTCTTGATATAGAGGTGTTCTAAATTCAAGAGTAGGTTGTTCTTTTGGAGATTAACACTCTCCATCAGTGGTATCAGAGCAGGAGACATCAAAATCAAGGAAAGGAAGGTCCCGACTGCTGCAGATTCAAGAAGTTCAACATTTGAAGAACTAAGAAGTGAAAGCTTGGAGTCAAAAGCCTAAGGAGAAGACTACTCGACATCAAGAAAGGCAAAAGGAGTCTAACTTGAAGTAAAGGTACATACATTGCTTGTAAAGCTTGAAGTTTTCAATACACAGGTGGAAACAAGATGGGAGATGCTCTACAGATAGAGAAATTGGATAGGGAAAACTATCCTGCATGGTCAATGAGGATGGAAGCTCATCTTATGAGCAAAGATTTAATTGGTTCAATCACAGGAGAAGAAGAGAAGCCAGAGTTCAGAGATCCTAGTGTTCCAACTAGGGAAGAGTTAGCAGATCTGAAAAGTTGGATGAAGAAAGATGCTCAAGCTAGGAGCATTATCTATATGGGAGTCAATGATTACTTGTTACCTCATATTAGAGGTCTTGAAAGTGCAACTGACATATGGAATGCTTTGGAGGAGCATTTTCAGAACACTACAAAGTCGAGGAAGGCATCCTTATGGGCAGAGTTTACTACCTTCAAGAAGAAGGCCTCTCAGTCCATCTCAGACTATGTGACAAGGATGAAAGATATTGCAGATGCTTTAGGAGCTGTTGATGAGGACATTGAGGAAGATAAGTTGGTAAGGCAAATCCTTACAGGGTTGAGAGGTGATGACAAATGGAAGCCATTTATTTTGTCTACAGAACTATCACTTGACCATTTCACTCCTGATTTAAATCAATTGTTAGGTCATATGCTAACATTTGAACAGGATGTTAAAGGAGATGGTGACAAGAGTACAGGACATGCAATGTACTCAAAGGATAAGAAGAAGAATAGCAAAGGAAAACAACAAGCAGGTGAAGATGAAGGAACAACTACTCAAGCCAACTTCCTAAGAGGAAGAGGAGGTGGCAAAGGTAGAGGAAGAGGCAGAAATAACAAAGATGGAGGCAAAGCTTGCTGGATTTGTGGTAAGACAAATCACTTAGCTAATGATTGTTGGCACAATACTCAGAATAATAATGGATATAGTCAAAACTATAATGCAAGAGGAAGAGGTGGCAGAAATCAAAGAGGTAATTACAGAGGTAGAGGTGGAAGAAATTATTTTGGAAGAAATGCAGGTAGAGGATTCCAAAGTCAACAATACAACAACACCTACTACAATTATGCTTCAGATCAAAAGGAAGATTCAACATTGATAATGAATGCAACTTGTGAAAGGCAGAGTGAAGATCAAAGAGTCTTCTACATTGACTCAGGGTGTAGCAATCACCTGAGTGGTAACATATCTTTGATGACTGATTTGGAAAGTAAAGTTTTTAATCATGTTGTTCAAACAGGTGACAACACAAAGCACAATGTGAAGTCAATAGGATCAGTGAAGGCCAAGGATGGAAGCACCTTATTGAGTAAGGTCTTGTATGTTCCTACAATCCCTAAGAATTTGATAAGTGTAGGTCAAATTGTTGAAAAGGGATATGAAGTAAGGTTTACTAATGATGGAGTATATGTGGAAGACCCTAGCCAAGGGTATAAACAGATTGTTTCAGGAAAAAAAGAAGGAAGATTGTTTACATTGAAGATTCAAGGTAACATTGGTCATGCTATGTTCACATATGGAGGACATAAGATCTCTGAGTTAGATCTATGGCACAAGAGGCTTGGACATTTCAATGAAAGAGGTATTAAAGATATGGTAAACAATGGTTCAGTGCTTGGATTGCCTAATGTGGCAGGTCAACATATGACATACAAATGTGAGGCATGTCAATTAGGTAAAGCTCATAAGAACTCTTACTCCAAGCATGGTTTTATGCACTCAGAGAAGCTTGAGTTGGTACACACAGATGTGTGGGGACCATCAAAAGATTTCAGTATAAATGGATCAAGGTATTATGTGATTTATGTTGATGATGCTACTAGGTGGATCACTATCTATGTGATCAAAGATAAGTCAGAAGTGTTTAATACATTTAAACACTATCATGCATATGCAGAAAGAATTACAGGTCATAAGTTGAAGAGACTAAGGTCAGATGGAGGGGGAGAGTATTTCTCAAATGAGTTCAGTGATTACTTATGGAATGCAGGTATAAAAAGGGAAGTTACTTGCAGGTACTCTCCTCAACAAAATGGTGTTGCAGAAAGGAGAAATAGAACTCTTGTTGAGTTTGCAAGATCCATGATGAAGGAGAAAAATTGCCCTAATTATTTGTGGGCTGAGGCTGTAAATACAGCCACTTATTTGGTCAATAGGTTACCATGTAAAGCCTTGCAGGGTATGACACCATATGAGGCTTGGTGGGGTAAGAGACCTACCTTAGATCATTGTAGAGTATCTGGGTGTGTGGCATATGCATATGTGCCATCACAATTAAGGCACAAGTTGGAACCCAGAGCTGAAAAGTATGTTTTCATTGGCTATGATGATAAGCAGATGGGCTATAGATTGTGGAGTCCATCAACAAAGCAATTTATGGTTTCTAAGGATGTTACATTTGATGAACAAAGCACTTGGTATGCAGGTACAATCAACATCAATACAGGTGATGAAGAAGAAGTAAGTCAAAGAAAAGGTAAATCAAAAGTTCAAATATTTGATGAGCAAGAGAATAATGAAGTGCAGGTTGAAGTGGAAGAGACACCAAGATTTGATCCTGAATGTGAAGAGCCAGAAACCTCAAGGAGTGGAGAACTCAGAAGGTCAACAAGAAATAGGTGGCAACCTACAAGGTATAGTTATGATACTTCATTTCTAGCCACAAAAGATTATGCTTATATGGTGAATACAGATGAAGACCCTTCTACATATGAAGAGGCAAAAGGTAAGGAAAAATGGGAGAGTGCTATGCAGGAAGAATATGATGCACTATTGGAGAATCAAACTTGGGATTTGGTTCCTAAACCAAATAGTCAGAAGATTATTGGATGCAAGTGGGTCTACAAGACAAAAAGGTTTGCAGATGGAAGTGTGTCTAGATACAAAGCTAGACTTGTGGTCAAAGGCTTTGCTCAGACATATGGTATTGATTATGATGAGACCTATAGTCCTGTGGCAAAGATGACAACCATAAGGACACTTATTGCTATTGCTGCATGTAAAGGTTGGAAGCTATGTCAACTTGATGTGAAGAATGCTTTTTTGAATGGTTATATTTCAGATGATGTATTCATGGAGCAACCTCAAGGGTTCAGAGATAAAAGGTATCCAGATCATGTGTGCAAGCTCAAGAGAGCTTTGTATGGCTTGAAGCAGGCCCCAAGGGCATGGAACTATAGACTTGTGAAGTTCCTAAAAGAACTTGGATTTCAGGTGTCTAAAGCAGATAGTAGCTTGCTTGTCAAGGCAAGTGAAAATGGTTTCATATACATGTGCATATATGTTGATGATATAATTCTTACAGGTACAGATGAAGAAGGAATACAAAAGCTCAAAAGGCAAATGGAAAAGGAGTTCAAGATAAGTGACTTGGGAGACTTGTCATACTTCTTGGGCATGGAGATTACATATACTCAACATGGAGTATTTGTGACCCAAGAAAGGTATTTGAAGAACTTGATAATCAAGTTTAAAATGGATGATTGCAGGGTAGCTCCTACACCAATGGAGGTGAATCACAAATTGAGTAAGTATGGAGGTGAAGAATTCAAAGACATGAGACAATATCAGAGTTTGGTTGGTAGCCTTATCTATGCTACTTTAACTAGACCTGATTTATCATATGCAGTAGGGGTTTTGTCTCAATTTATGCATTGCCCAAGGAAAGAACATTGGATTGCAGGACAAAGGGTGTTGAGGTACATTAAGGGTACACTCAATGAAGGTTTGTATTATGGGTTTACCTCATATACAAATATCAAAATTTATAGTGATGCAGATTGGGCAGGTAATCCAGATGATAGAAGATCTACATTTGGATATATGTGTTATGTGGGAGATAAACTTATCTCATGGTGTCCTAAGAAGCAACATACAGTTGCTTTATCATCTACAAAAGCAGAGTATAAAGGCATGGTTGAAGCTGCAAAAGAAGTAATTTGGGTCAAGACATTGATGAAGAGTCTTGATATTATGCATGGGATACCAATCATATATGGAGATAACATGAGTTCATTGTATTTAGCTGCTAATCCTGTTTTTCATGCCAGGACCAAACACATTGAGATTCAGTATCACTTTCTAAGAGAGAAAGTGATGGATAAGGAGATTGAAGTCATACATACTTCAACAAAGGATCAGATAGCTGATATGCTTACAAAAAGCTTGGATGGACCAAAGCTACAGAAGTTTAAGGACATGGCAGGTATAAAGAAGAAAGGAGAAACCTCAATTGATGATTGAGGGGGAGCTGTTGGTGCATATCAATCACCAATTGAAGATTTGGAGTGAAGAAAATGGACACATTCACAAGAGTGAAGGACATGTACACATATGTACATTAGTTATAACATAGGTTACATATACTTATGTTTTGATGAGAGTTTGTACATAGATGTCTATAAATACTTTTGGAAAATGTCGGGTAAATAGAGAGCAGAAGAGAGAAGACAAAGAGAGACCATGTATGAGCATAGGAATAGAGAAATTAGTGATTGAAAATGTCAATAGACAGTTGAGAAAGAAGTTGAAGTCTCTCTCACTTTTAGTTGTAGTCTTCTCCTGAAATGAAGAAAATGTTGCGCCCGATGTTTCTGCGTCTACTCCGTCTGTGGTAGATCATTTGTGAAATCCTTTTGAGGATATCTAAGTTGTGAGTTAATGAGTCTGTGGTTTGAATTTTAGAGTCTAATTGTGAACAGGTGAAGAGAATTGCTGATAGGAACATTCACATGTATTGAGTGTTCACAGCTCTCTGAAACAGGCGCACATTTCGAGTCCAAAGAAATGAGTAGTGCTCAGTGCACAGTGTAAAGTTTTACACATATGATAGCTTAAAATCTAAGTTGAGAGATAAGCTATCTTCAGTCAAAAGGATTTGGCAAAACGGGTTCGACATTGTGAGAACCAAAGTTAAGAAGTTAGGGGTGTAGAATCGACTGTTCTGAGTAACAGTTTCTGACATAGGTAACTTGTGAAATTGATTTCTCAAGTTATACTATAGCTTTTGAAGTAATTTAACTTGGAGGTGATGCGCAATCCCTAGGAGATGATTCGTACAAAGTTTCATCAAAAACTTTACATGTTTGATAAGTCAATGTGAAGAAATTCTGCAGCAGACTTTTCTGTGTTTTCATCTTCTTCACAGATTTTCTTAATTTTGATAATTTGGAAATTGGACCTATAATTTAGTGAAGGTTTTGACTTACTCTTGATATAGAGGTGTTCTAAATTCAAGAGTAGGTTGTTCTTTTGGAGATTAACACTCTCCATCAAATATCTCAAGATCTTGGAAATTGCTCACCAAGGTGTAGCAGGAGGACACTTTGGACCAGATCGGGTGATCAAGGTAATACTATTTGCAGGCTTCTGGTGGCCGACCCTTCACATGGATGCACATACCTATGTGAAAGCGATGTGATGTCTGTCAGAGAACTCAATATCCTATACGTAAAGATGATATGCCACTGAAACCTATGATGGGTGGACGTGCATTCTCTAAGTGGGGAATAGACTTTGTAGGTCCTATTAATCCCCCAGGTAAGGGTTCCCATGCAGAATATATCATTGTTGCGACAGACTATCTAACAAAGTGGGTAGAGGTAAAAGCCACAACGAAGAACGATGCTCAAACAACTGCTAAATTCTTGTTTGAGAATGTATTCACAAGATACGGGCTACCTATAGAGCTAGTCAGTGATAGAGGCACTCACTTCTTGAATGAAGTTATTGAAAATCTGCTCCAAGAGTTCTTGGTAGTACATAAAAAGTCTGCCCCCTATCACCCTCAAGCAAATGGCCAGGCTGAGAGCACCAACAAGATTCTGTGCAATGTGTTGACAAAATTAGTGAACAATAAACGCTCTGATTGGGACAAACAACTACACCATGCTGTTTGGGCATACCGAGTCACCTACAAAACGGTACTCCAAGCCACCCCCTTTCAGATGGTATTTGGCCAAAATGCAGTGCTACCGTTGGACTTCTTAATACCTACACTGAAAGTAGCACAAGAGCATGAATGGACGGGTCATGAACTCTCCTCTAGACTTTTTGACCTTGAACGATTAGGAGAAACAAGACTGAGGGCGGTAGCAGGGATATATGCAGCTAAGAAACGACAGAAGGCATATTTTGATGCCCATATTAAGGATAAAGGCTTGAAAGCAGGAGATATGGTACTAGTCTACACTTTGAAACAACATGCGAGGAAACTAGAGAAAAGAGGTTACGGACCCATGATAATTAATAGGATCTCAACGAGTGGAGCAGTACAGCTGGCCACCTTAGAAGGTGATGTTCTTCCAAGCTACATTAGTGGATGCAGGGTCAAGTTGTATCAGGAACCACTCACAGAGGAAATGCTAAGTCGACTCAACATTGCTAAGAAACGCAAAGAAGAAGAAAAGCGAATTCGAGAAGAAGCTCAAGCAAAAGCCTTAGAGTGCATACGGAGAATGAAATTAAGAAGACAAGGTAGAGAGCAACCTAGGCCAGATGCATATGCAGACCAAGGATATCATGTGGCTATGTGTGAAGTTTCAGGTATCAGCTCTCATAGGATAATTGATCGACGTCCTTTTATAACCTTAGATATAGGACAAGGAAAAGGTGCAAAGACTCTAAGAGCTTTGATTGACTCAGGTGCATCCACTAGTGCTGTGAAGTTATCTTACTGTCAAGAATTGAAATTAACTGTCGATCCTATAGAAGCATATCTCATAGGATTGGGAGGTGTGGAAACCCCTTGCATGGGCGAGGTGGATCTTCCCATCTCCATTCAAGCCGAAGTGATGACAGTCAAAGTACTAGTGTGTCAAGATGAGGACCTCACTGAGCCTCTTGTCTTGGGTCAGGACTGGATCTATGATCATGCAGTCAACCTCAACCTAAGAAGTGGACTTCTTCAGGTATGGGTAGATCATAGCAGAATTACAGTTGAATTGGAAAATGAGGCACTCAAGGAACTAGGCAAGGCACAAACTCCTGGTCCTTCCAGGGGCACACCTGAAGTTGACAATGCTATTTTTGTCCAACACTGTATGATGCAGAAAGAGGCTTGTCTCAACAACGGAGCCAGGGAGAGGACGGAACTCCCTTCTTTTCCAAAGACCAGAAGGTTGCAACAACCAACGGCAGATCAAATACTGAAAAAGCAGAACACTACCGATACTGGATGCCAAAAAAAGGAGCAAAGCAGATTGTTTCATCCATGGAACCAAGTATGGAGGCGAAAAGGCGAATTCCCTGTTCAGACCAGGCCAACCCCACGCCCAAAACCTCTTATTAGTAGTCAACAATACGACACTAATAAGAAGTCCTTCATTAATTCTTCTGCAAAAATGAAGTCTATTTGGGTACCCAAGAAGTCAATGAAGGCCAGCCCACAATCACGACAAATCTGGGTGCCTAAGGCTTGCTTGCTGGCTCAAATATCTACACCACGGCCGCAACCGGTACAACATGTTTCACTCATTCAAACATCTGAGGCCCAGTCTTACACCTCACACACGGACACATATTCTTCCATGAGCACTAGTAGAATCACTTGTAAATGGGTCCCTAAAAAGCCTCATCTTCAAGCAGATACCCCTATCAAACTCTTCAGAGTCTCCACAAAATCAAGATCAAAGCCCATCCACTGCCTTTGGCAACCTAAAACTTGTAATAAACCCCCGGACCCCAGTTGTAAATCCATGCCCACCTACTAACTGCGTCACTCTCACACTACATCATTCGACTTAGTTCTTAGGTCCAACCAATTCCTAAATACACACACAAGCACCGAGCACTTATTAACCTACTAATCTCTCCCGGACCTCATGATAATGTTGTAATGGGGACAAAAACGGTTCTAACTTGTCCTTTACAATGTTAACACATGTTTCTATATTCTCGACAGAACCAGCTCGCAAGAAATAACGATGGCAGAAGCTAGAGGCACCAGTTCCCAGGCAGGGTCCAGCGCACAGATTGTGGACATTGAAACCATTCTTTTGGAACCGCCACTCACCGGAAGGCCTCAAGAACTTCAAGCGGTGCATGTCCTTCCTATCCAGGACCCTCCTCAGGGACACACTTCTCAAGTGGGGAAACATGCTCATTGGTTTAGTGATGTAGCAAGGCCATTGGGTGACGGCACCTACTTCTGGGAAGCAGAAATTGAATTTAATGGCAAATGGGGATGCTACCACTTTTTCACTCGGGAATTCGAGAACTATCAGAATGCAGAGGTAATGCAATCAGTTTGGACCAAGGCAGGCCTGGATAGATATTTCAGAGCACACTTGCCTAAACCTGATTTTCTACGCTGCTCCTATTTCATAAGCACCATAACTCGTAGCAGGGTCAAGGGAGGCGATAGTACTTTTGTACTACCATCATTGTTGCCAGGACACGAACTCAAGAGATTCAAACTGACCCTCAATCTGGTACGGGAGGCATTGAACATGCAAGGTATGCACATTCCCACCGAGAAAGAAACAATGGTCCCGGGTAGGATGAAGCATAAGGATCTCAATAAATTGAAGGACATGGTGGCAATGACGCCTACCATTGCTCTCCACTTACGAACTGTTATGCAACATTTTGCTTTTCCCGCACAGGAACGATTCACTATGCCCCCTAAGAAAATATGGTTCAGCTTATACTTGGCAGAAACAGAGAACCTCACCCTCAACATACCGCACTGGGTCATCGATCAGATACACCTAGCCCATCAGCGCTGGAATAAGAAGCAGAAAAATGTACTTCATGGCTGTTGTGCCCTAACAAGAATAATTTACAGGTGCCTTGCATATGACGTGCCCATTCAAAGAGCACTAGTGTGGTCCAGGGCCCAAGAATTCCAAAGGCGACTATCAACAGCGGGTCCTCCATCGAAGAAGATGAGAGGGGGCATCCAATTACCATGTGCTCAACCAAGGGGAGCCACTACCATACCTGAGGTGACTCCTCCTCAAACTAGGCGTGTTCTGTCAGGGGAGCACTAGATTGTGCTCTCTGACTACACAAGACAAGATTTCGGAAACACAGTTCTGATTACAAGAATACCCACGAAGGGAAAATGCTACAAGAATATACGATCGATACAAGATGTCCCACAACCCGGGACCAATAGGTATGGAAAACTCGACTAGAGATGATACAGGAGATCCCACAACCCGGGATCGTAGGTAGGAAACAAGATATCTCGATTACAAGAAATCCCCTCAGGGATATGAACTGGATACAAGAAATAACTAGAAAGGATCTCGTACTACGAGATTACAATAGGACAAGAAAGGATGTCCACAATACAAGACTAGACAAGACTAGAGCTAGAAACAAGACTAGAACTTGAACTGGAACTTGAATGTACTTACTTGGAGGTCACGACTCCTTGAGCTCCCAAGACTGGCATTGGCAAGACTGATTATGAATGTGGCCAACCCCTCCTTATATAGGTTTTCAAGGGCGGTTCCCAAGGCGGTTGCGAACTGATGATGTCATCATGATGTCATCGATTTGTAACAAGACCTCCCAATGTCAGAATTCAGCGAATAGACAGTCGATCTTGGGGTTTTGGCACATTCCGGACGCAATGGAAGCATTGGTTTCTCCTAATTTTGAACCAATCATGAGATACAGGGTTCACATGGAATCTTAGGTTCAGGATGGTTTCCTTCGTCCATGACATCACCTCCCCCTCAAGCGACGAGTTCCACGAGGAGCGGTCATGTTATCTGGTCTCGGCTTCGTTGGATTTTTCTTATGGAATTCTCGAACCTTGATTGGTGCTCTCTGAAGGTTTTCTGCAGGTTCCCAAGTACGATCACTGATGTCATACCCTTTCCAATGAATAAGGTATTCCAATCTTCCCCGGGATATTCTGGAATCTAGGACATGCTCGACTTCAAATTCTTCATGATCATCAATCTCGATAGGTGGTGAAGGACTAGGTCTCTCCCCCCTCAATGGTGAAATCTGATATGGTTCCAACATGGATACATGGAAAACTGGATGTATTCTCATGGTACTCGGTAACTGGAGTTTGAAGGTGACTGGATTAATCTTGGCCAAGATGGTAAATGGTCCAAACTTTTGATGATCTAACTTTGCACAAGGCCTTGAAGTTTGTAAATTGTTTCGGAGTAACCATACTTTATCCCCAATTTGATACGATGGATTCTGGACACGATGTTGATCTGCATAGTACTTATATTGTTGTTGAGCTTTATGGATCTCTTCCTTCAGTTCTTTGTGAATGTCCATCAGGTACTGGGCCTTGTCTCTGGCAGCTGGGTTCTTGACATGATTTGAGAGTTGTATATCCATCCTTGGATGTTGTCCATAGTTTGCAAAGAAGGGAGTTTGCTTAGTAGATGCATGAACACTATTGTTATAGGCAAACTCTGCAAAGGGTAACAACTCAAACCAATCATTTTGGTGATAGTTGCTAGTGCAACGGAGATATTGCTCCAGGACTTGATTCACTCGTTCTGTTTGTCCATCAGTCTGTGGATGATTTGCTGTAGATAGTTTAACTTGAACACCAAGGAGCTTGCAAAGACTGTTCCAAAAGCTGGATATGAACTGTGGACCTCGATCACTGACAATGTCATCAGGCAATCCATGAAGCCTAAATATGTACCTAAGAAAAAGTCTGGCAGTGGCTGCACCTGTGATTGCCTTGGTAGTTGGAATGAAGTGTGCCATCTTTGTAAATCTATCCACAATAACAAGAATGGCATCATACTTATCTGACTTTGGTAGATCTGTGATGAAATCCATCGACAATGAAGCCCATGGCCTTTCTGGAATAGGTAGAGGTTGCAAGAGGCCATGAGGTTTATGTCGGGGTACCTTAGATCTATTGCAAGTATCACAGGTTCGAATGTATTCTTTGACTTCCTTCCACATCTGAGGCCACCAAAAGTCCCTTGATATGAGTTCTATTGTTTTATTTACTCCAAAATGTCCTGCTGCAAGGTTGTCATGGCGTTGTTGAAGTACTTGGATCCTGGGCTTTCCTGGAGGGACATACAATAGGTTCTTATAGAGTAGTAAACCATCCTTTTCCTGAAATTCGTTTACTTCTTGGAATTTTCCTTCTTGAGCTTTCTGCTTAACGTTACAAAACAATTCATCCTGTGGTAGATTCTCACGGATCAACTGATTCAAGGCTGAATCTTCATGATGGCTTGAAGAGATAGCTGCTAACTGGAGATGCTCGGGCTTGAGTAATACACTCTCTTGTTGATCAAAGGCCTCTTCACCCTTCTTTGGTGCAAGGTAAGATCTTCTGGATAGGGCATCTGACTGACATTGATGACGTCCTGGACGGTATGTGATGACAAAGTCGAATCTGGATAAAAAGTTACTCCATCGAGATTGCCTTCTATTGAGGATCCGGGTGGTCATAAAATACTCTAGGTTCTTGTGATCTGAATATACAATGACTTTATGAGCTGCTCCTTCTAGATGGTGACGCCAGGTATCAAACGCGTCTACTATGGCAAGGAGTTCTTTATCATGAATTTCATAATTAATTTCTGGAGGGGAAAACTTCCTTGAATGATATGCAACTGGATGTAGTTGTCCATCATCTCCATATTGGGAAAGAATGGCCCCTAAAGCAAAGTCCGATGCATCTGTCTCAAGGAAGAAGGGCTTACTAGAATCAGGATGAACTAGGATTGGAGCAGTAGTGAATGCTGATTTCAAGGTCTGAAAGGCCTTCTCTGCTTCTTCGGTCCATGAGAATTTGGAGTTCCCTGTAAGCTTGGTAAGAGGTGTCACTATCTTGGAGTAATCTCTGATGAATATCCTATAGAAATTAGCAAACCCCAAAAAACATTGTACATCTCGAACACATGAAGGTGGTTGCCAATCAAGGATTGTCTCAATCTTCTTAGGGTCCATAAAAATTCCTTTATCTGATACTATGTACCCTAAAAATTCCACTTCTGTCTTATGAAAAGAACACTTCTCCAATTTCGCATACAATCCTTTTTCTCTTAGTTTCTCTAGGACTATCTTTACATGATCTTCATGATCCTCTAGATTTTTTGAAAATATCAAGATATCATCAAGGTATATTACAACAAAATCATCTAAATATTCTCGAAAAATATCATTCATCATATGTTGGAAGACAGCTGGAGCATTTGTAAGACCGAAGGGCATAACTACATATTCAAAATGCCCATACCTTGTTCGAAATGCTGTCTTCCATTCGTCTCCTTCTCTGATCCTGACAAGGTTGTAAGCTCCTCGAAGATCAATTTTCGTGAAGAATTTTGCTTTTCCAAGGCGTTCCAAGAGCTCTGATATGAGTGGTAGAGGGTATCTGTTTTTTATAGTGACTTTGTTCAATCCACGATAATCTACACACATCCGGAGAGTCCCATCCTTCTTCTTTACAAATAGAATAGGAGCTCCTGTTGGAGACTTCGAGTGTTTGATAAACCCCTTTGCTAGATTCTCATCAATGTTCCTGCATAGTTCTGTAAGTTCCTCTGGAGATAGTCTGTAGATTGGTCCAAAGGGTGGTTGTGTTCCCTCTTGAAGATCTATGGGACAATCATAAGGTCTATGCTCTGGAAGGATATCTGCATTCTTCTTTTCAAAAACATCTTCAAAGCCGTTGTACTGATTGGGTAGCTGTACTGGATCATCTTTCTTGGATTCTTGAGCTGGTATGGCATAGATCATATATGTAGGTTCCTTCCTTACTGCATGTATGAAGGCTTTAGCTCCAACATATGTTGGGTTCTTCTGGATATCTCGACGGGTGATTTTATTCTTTTCCCAATTAATTTCTGGATTATGTTTCTTTAACCACGGCATTCCGATGATAACCATATTTGCTGGACTCGATATTACATTGAAACATATGTGTGAATCATGGTCACCAAGGTGTACTCTTAGTGGTATGGTTTCCATGGTTATATTCCCCGATGCTAGAGGCCGTCCATCTACTACTTCGGCTACTACTGGTCTGTTCTTTCGAAGTACTGGAATTCCATGTTTCTTAACGAGTCCTTCATCAATGAAACATGAGGACGCTCCTGAATCTACTAGAGCTATGAGGGAAAGGGTCTTCTTAGACAGGATTAACTTGACAGGGGCAAGACATGTTTCTACGGGTGTGGATGGAATTATGAGACCCTTTCGTATATCATGGTCCGGCTGTATGGTCTCTTTTACAACTGGACTTCCTCGTTTCCCTGCTCTACAAGGGTGGCTGCGACTTTGGAGTTTGTTCTCTTGTTGGGACAATTAACTGCAATGTGGCCAGGGTTTCCACAATATAGACATAATTTGTTATCCCTCCTTCTTTGTTTCTCTTGTGGTGTTAGAGGCTGGAACCTAGTTACATCTATCTGCATAGGTTCGGGCATAGTGTCATCTCTAGGAGTAGGCTGGAAAGGTTTCCATTGGCGAGGTCTTCCTTCTACTTGTTTTTCTTGTTTCCTTTCAAAAAGACGGTTATCACATTGAATGGCTTGGTTGATGTATTCATTCAATGTCTTCACCTCTGGCATCGTGAGTAGAAGGTCCTTCACGTCATCCCTTAAGCCCCATATAAATTGGCTAATGAAATAATCTTCATGCCAAGTGAGGTCACATATCAACTGCCTAAATTCTGATGCATAGGTAGAGGCAGGGCGGTTACCTTGACGTAGCTTTCGAAGTTTTGTTTCTGCCACTCGACTCGTGTCTGCATCTCCAAATGTGGCGACAAGCTCTCCAAGAAATGCCTCATAATTATGAAGTACGGCCATATCCTTCTCCAAGATTGGGGCGAACCATGATAAAGCTTGACCATAGAGCAAGGTTCCAATAAAACCGACCTTGGATGCATCATCAGGGTATCTATCAGGCTGCATGCGAATGTACAATTTGACTTGTTGCAAGAATCCTCGAAACTTTGTACGATCACCATTGAACTTTTCTGGCATGCAAATCTTGGGTTCCTTCACAAATGATGTACTGGGCCGTTGGTTCACTTGAATACTCCCTTGATTCGCTTGAAGACTCCCGATTCGTTCTTGTAATTCTTGAAGGAGTGTACCTACATGCACTGGATGTCCCATCTCGACTTGTGTCTGTCGACGACTTAGGTCTTCGACTTGTTGTTGGAGACTCTGAAGTGATGCTACGATCTGTTCATAAGCGTTCTCCATGATGTCTGGTCTTGGATAGAAGATAGTCTTGCCAAAATGTCAGGGGAGCACTAGATTGTGCTCTCTGACTACACAAGACAAGATTTCGGAAACACAGTTCTGATTACAAGAATACCCACGAAGGGAAAATGCTACAAGAATATACGATCGATACAAGATGTCCCACAACCCGGGACCAATAGGTATGGAAAACTCGACTAGAGATGATACAGGAGATCCCACAACCCGGGATCGTAGGTAGGAAACAAGATATCTCGATTACAAGAAATCCCCTCAGGGATATGAACTGGATACAAGAAATAACTAGAAAGGATCTCGTACTACGAGATTACAATAGGACAAGAAAGGATGTCCACAATACAAGACTAGACAAGACTAGAGCTAGAAACAAGACTAGAACTTGAACTGGAACTTGAATGTACTTACTTGGAGGTCACGACTCCTTGAGCTCCCAAGACTGGCATTGGCAAGACTGATTATGAATGTGGCCAACCCCTCCTTATATAGGTTTTCAAGGGCGGTTCCCAAGGCGGTTGCGAACTGATGATGTCATCATGATGTCATCGATTTGTAACAAGACCTCCCAATGTCAGAATTCAGCGAATAGACAGTCGATCTTGGGGTTTTGGCACATTCCGGACGCAATGGAAGCATTGGTTTCTCCTAATTTTGAACCAATCATGAGATACAGGGTTCACATGGAATCTTAGGTTCAGGATGGTTTCCTTCGTCCATGACATGTTCGGCCATTCACCATTCGTCTTCCCAGACCAAGTACAGAAGGACCCAACTTGGTGTTTCCCCCCATTCCATCAGACTTGGAATTTCCACAGGGATTTACTCTCAATGACCTCACGGATGAAGAAGTTGCCAGACTGATCTACGAATCTAATCTTGAAACAGAAGCAGACCAGACCCAGGAACCACACCCCACCACAACAACACCAGCCCCGACACAACTAGTCGTCGTAGAAGTCGAAGGAGATGAACAAGAGGTAGGAGGAGAAGAAGAAGAAGCCGACGAAGAACAATATCAAGAATATGATGAACTCTCAGAGCTAGCAAGTGCCCCAGCATATTCGGCACAAATAAAAAGATTGTACCAAACCATGAAGCGAGTTCAGGAACAACACAAAATGTCACTTGAATCAGGCAAGGTGCTCATGAGCCAACTATTGGCTGAGGAAGGTGTGGACGATATGTTTATGGAATCCATGAACCTACACGCAGAGGCAGTCAGCTTGGATGAGGCCATGACATACATTAATCGATTTGAGAAACGTGTGCCTGCCCGCCCTAGGCGATCTGGAAAACAAATACACATCAATGTATCAGAACCGGAAGGCAACACGCAAACAGAAGAACATCAGGAGGAACCACTCTCGCCACCCACCTCACCTCTCGCTACACAATTCACCTCACCAACCGGCACGACCACGCCCTTTTCTACCACTACCACAGTTGTCATGGGAATTCCTCTCTCTCTCGGTATCCAATTTGGAGGAGTTTCCATGCCCACCTTCACGACACTCTTCACAAATATCACTTCCACCCCACCCACTGTCCCCATCTTTACAGTCACACACACATTTGACACAAGGGAAACATCACCCGCCACAGTACCACCCCTACCCCCCACACAACCTCAATCTCCCATACCCCCTCCACCTACTTCACCACTTGACTCCACCGCATTCACAACTCCCTTCCCCTTCCCCATTCCCCCTGCATCTTCATCTTTAACTGCATCTCTTAATGTAAATAGTATATTCCTGTCATTACATCAATGCGTATATCAACTTCAGCGGGAGTACAGGGAACTACAAGGCCGCCATCATCAGCTGACAACAAACCATCAGCAACTACAAACACGCCTCATAAGGCTAGAAGA
>MU260512.1:97500-102500 GCA_020310875.1 Ceratopteris richardii
TCACAGATTTGTTCATCTTTTGATAATTAGAAGTTGATCCTCTAAAGAGTGGAAGTTTTTTGACTTATTCTTGGTATAGAGGTGCTCTAATCACAAGAATAGGTTATTCTTTTGGAGATTAACACTCTCCATCAGTGGTATCAGAGCAGGAGACATCAATTTTGAAGAAAAGGAGGATTTCGACTGCTGCAGATTCAAGAAATTCAACACTTGAAGGATCAAGAAGTGAAAGCTTGGAGTCAAAGCTTGGGGAGAAGACAAATTGACATCAAGAAAGGCAAAAGGAGTTCAATTCGAAGTAAAGGTATATACATTGTTTGTAAAGCTTGAAGTTTCAATACACAGGTGGATACAAGATGGGAGAAAGCTTGCAGATTGATAAGCTAGATAGGGAGAACTATCCAGCATGGTCCATGAGGATGGAAGCACACCTCATGAGCAAAGATCTTATATCATTTATTACAGGAGATGAAGAAAAACCAGAATTTGTAGATCCAAGTATTCCTACTAGGGAAGAACTTGCAATGTTGAAGACTTGGATGAGAAAGGATGCTCAAGCAAGGAGTATCATCTACATGGCTGTAAATGATTACCTTCTACCTCACATCAGAGGTTTAGAAAGTGCTACAGATGTTTGGAATGCCTTGGAAGAGCATTTCCAAAATACAACTAAGTCAAGGAAGTCCTCACTATGGGCTGAGTTCACAACCTTCAAGAAGAAGAGCTCACAATCAATTTCAGATTATGTGGCAAGGATGAAAGATATTGCAGATAGCTTGGGAGCAGTGGATGAAGATATTGAAGAAGAAAAGTTGGTAAGACAAATACTTACAGGTCTAAGAGGTGATGAGAAGTGGAAGCCTTTTATCTTGTCCATAGAGTTGTCACTTGATCACTTTACTCCTGACCTTAATCAATTGCTAGGACACATGCTAACCTTTGAGCAGGATCTTAAAGGAGACAATGATAGAAGTACAAGTCAAGCTATGTACTCCAAAGACAACAAAAAGAATGGCAAGGGAAAGCAATCAAATGATGATGAAGGGAATTCAAATCAAGCCAATTTCACAAAAGGGAAGACAAATTTCAGAGGTAAAGGAAGAGGAGGTAAGAACAAAGATAATGCTAAAGCTTGTTGGATTTGTGGCAGAACAAATCATTTGGCAAATGATTGTTGGTATAATAATCAAAGTGGAGGATACAACAATCAGAATTATAGTCAAAGAGGTAGAGGAGGCAGAAACCAAAGAGGCAATTTCAGAGGAAGAGGTGGTAGGACATCATATGGTAGAGGAGGTGGAAGAAACTTCCAATCTCAGTCCTACAACAATAATTATTATAATTATGCATCAGATCAGAAGGATGACATGACTCTTATCCTGAATGCAACTCATGAATCAATGGGAGAAGATCAAAGAGTGTTTTATATTGACTCAGGGTGCAGCAATCATCTGAGTGGGAATCTATCCTTGATGACTGATATGGAAGCAAGGATGAATGGACATACAGTTCAAACAGGTGACAATACCAAACATAAAGTGGAGAGCATTGGATCAGTGAAGACAAAGAGTGGAAGTACACTTCTGAGCAAGGTACTTTATGTCCCTACTATTCCTAAAAATTTGATAAGTGTAGGGCAAATTGTGGAGAAAGGATATGAGGTAAGATTTACAAATGATGGTGTCTATGTACAAGATCCAAATCAGGGATATAGAACCATAATTGCAGGAAAAAAGGAAGGAAGATTGTTCACTCTCAAAGTCCAAGGTAATGTGGGACATGCATTGTTTACCTATGGAGGTCAAAAGGTATCTGAATTAGACCTATGGCATAAAAGGCTAGGTCATTTCAATGAGAGAGCTATAAAGGAGATGTCAAAGAATCAGGTGGTGCTTGGATTGCCAAACATTGAAGGGCAACATATGGTGTACAAGTGTGAAGCTTGTCAATTAGGTAAAGCACATAAAAGTTCTTATAACAAATCAGGGTACAAGTATTCAAATATGCTTGAATTGGTTCATACAGATGTATGGGGTCCCTCAAGGGACTATAGCATAAATGGATCCAGATATTATGTGTTGTTTGTTGATGATGCAACCAGGTGGATTACTTTGTATGTAATCAAGGATAAATCAGAAGTCTTCAAGACATTCAAACACTTTCATGCTTATGCAGAAAGGATCACAGGACAAAAGCTAAAGAGGTTAAGATCAGATGGAGGGGGAGAGTATTTCTCAAAAGAGTTTGATGATTATTTGTGGAATGCAGGTATCAAAAGAGAAGTAACTTGCAGGTACTCCCCTCAACAGAATGGAGTAGCAGAAAGGAGGAATAGGACTCTTGTAGAGTTTGCAAGAGCCATGATGAAGGAAAAGAATTGTCCAAATTACTTATGGGCAGAGGCCATTAACACTGCAACATATCTTGTGAATAGGTTGCCTTGCAAAGCTTTGGATGGAGGAACCCCTTATGAAGCATGGTGGGGTAAGAAGCCTAGTCTTGATCATTGTAAAGTATTTGGATGTATTGCATATGCTTATGTTCCTTCACAATTAAGACATAAGCTAGAACCAAAAGCAGAGAAGTATGTGTTTATTGGATATGATGATAGACAAATGGGTTACAGGTTGTGGAGTCCATCCACAAAGCAATTTCTTGTTACTAAAGATGTGACATTTGATGAGCAAAACATGTGGTATACAGGATCACCAAATGAGTATACAGATGTTGAAGTAATTCAAAGGAAAGGAAAGGCAAAGGTAAAAGTTTGTGAAGAAATTGTTGATGAAGTTGATTCTAGATGTAGAGTGCAGGATCATGTAGAAGAAGGGCCAAGATTTGATCCAGAATCAAATGAGGCTGAAACTTCAAGAAGTGCAGAAATCAGAAGATCTACAAGAGAAAGGAAAGAACCTATAAGGTATAGCTATGATACATCTTTCCTAACAACAAAAGATTATGCCTACATTGTGAAAACAGAAGAAGATCCAACCACTTATGAAGAAGCCAAAGGTAAACAGAATTGGGAGAAGGCAATGCAAGAAGAGTATGATGCTCTACTTGAAAATGAAACTTGGGAATTAGTACCAAGACCAAAGAATCAGAAAGTCATTGGATGCAAGTGGGTATATAAAACAAAGAGGTTTGCAGATGGTAAGGTGTCTAGATATAAGGCTAGACTTGTGGTTAAAGGTTATGCCCAAACTTATGGGATAGATTATGATGAAACCTTTAGTCCTATTGCTAAGATGTCTACAATTAGGACATTGATTGCTATTGCTACTTGCAAGGGATGGAAATTATCACAATTGGATGTGAAGAATGCATTTCTTAATGGTTACATTGCAGATGAAGTATATATGGAGCAACCAGAAGGCTTTATGGAATCAATTGGATCAGATTATGTGTGTAAGCTCAAGAGAGCTTTATATGGGTTGAAGCAAGCCCCAAGAGCTTGGAATTACAGATTGGTCAAGTTCTTGAATGAATGTGGATTTCAAGCATCAAAGGCAGATAGTAGCTTGCTAGTGAAGGCAAGTGAAAATGGATATATTTACATGTGCATTTATGTTGATGATATTATTGTTACAGGAACAGATGCTCAAGGAATCAATGAACTCAAGAAGCAAATAGAGAAGGAGTTTAAGATAAGTGATTTGGGAAACTTATCTTATTTTCTAGGAATGCAGATTGTGTATACTCAACATGGAGTATATGTTTCACAAGAGAGATACTTGAAGAATCTTCTAGCCAAGTTTAACATGGAAGATTGCAGGACCTCAACTACACCATTGGAGGTAAATCATAAATTAAGCAGGTATGGAGGTGAAGAGTTCAATGACATGAAGAAATATCAGAGTTTGGTAGGTAGTCTAATCTATGCTACCTTGACAAGGCCAGATCTATCATATGCAGTAGGTGTGTTGTCACAATTCATGCATTGTCCAAAGAAGACTCATTGGATTGCAGCCCAAAGGGTACTCAGATATATCAAGGGAACCCTAAGTGAAGGTTTGTATTATGGTTTCACTTCTGACACAAGAATCAAAGTGTTTAGTGATGCAGATTGGGCAGGTGACTCAGATGATAGAAGGTCTACTCATGGATATCTATGTTATGTTGGAGACAAGTTAGTGTCTTGGTGTGCAAAGAAGCAACATACAGTTGCTTTATCATCCACAGAAGCTGAGTATAAGGGAATGGTAGAAGCTGCAAAAGAAGTCATATGGTTGAAGACATTGATGAAAAGTTTTGAGTTTGATCATAGTACTCCAATAATTTTTGGAGACAATATGAGTTCTTTGTATTTGGCAGCTAACCCTGTTTTCCATGCCAGGACTAAGCATATAGAGATTCAGTATCATTTCTTGAGGGAAAAGGTACTTGATAAAGAGATTGAAGTGATGTACACTCCAACAAAAGAACAGGTGGCAGATATGATGACAAAGAGTTTGGATGGACCTACGTTACAAAGGTTCAAAGACATGGCAAGTATAAAGAAGACAGAGAAAACCTCAATTGATGATTGAGGGGGAGCTGTTGGAGCATACCAATCACCAATTGAAGGCTTGGAAGATCAAATGATGAAGGAAGAATCAATTCCTAAAGTGTGGAAGAAGATTACAATCAGAGGACAAGAGAAGTGTACACATATGTACATTAGCATAGTCATAGATGACTTAGATCTTTTGTTTAGTAAGAATTATGTACAAATTATCTATAAATACCTTGAGAAAAGTCGGGACATGTATGAGAGCTTATGTGACATTAGTTAGAAGTCAAGAATGAGGGAGATAGAAGTCATAAGATAGAGGAAATTGAATGTGTGTTAGCTCTCATCACTCAGTTGTATTTTTCTCTGAGTAAATGAAAAATTTTGCGCCCGATGTTTCTGCGTGTTTTCCTTCTACAGTAGATCAATTGTGGAATGCGTTTGTACAAGTCTAAGTTGAGAGTTGCTTGACCTCTGTGCAAAGTTTCAGCTTCCAATTGTAATCAGG